>JAVFBZ010209695.1:0-13196 GCA_032466195.1 Katharina tunicata
GAATAGATAGGCTTGTTATATGCGGGTTTAGCCGCGCCTCGGGAAGAGAAGTCCAATTTTGACGCGGCTCAAGCCGCCGCTCGGGACGAAGCGTACCTCGTAGCCTGCGGGTTGAGCCGCGCGTAGGGACGAATGGGTTAAACAATATTTTTATTTCCTTTTAAATAGAGATTGATGAACAGGGCTGAGGCGTGCAGCCTATACAAGCACTGTTCCTTATGAGTTAAATAACCTTAAGTAAGGGCCCGCGCCGTGGCTCAGTGGTTAGCGCGTCTAACTGCAGATTATCCTTCGATGTACCGCACGGGTTCGAGTCTCCCAGTGGACCTAAGGTATATGAGGGAGTCACACGAAGTGACTTTAGTAATCGCGGGGGCGGTTTTTACGAGGTTTCCTCCCGGTTTTTCGCCGTATTGAGTAGAGAAGATTAAGAAGTGGAGAATCCGTCGTCATATAAATGAATACCTTAAGTATGACCTTAAACACCAATCAAACAAACAAACAAACCTTAAGTAAAGTATGGTGTAAAGACCATACAACTGTTGAATGAGACTACAGTTGAAGGTGACTGACTGCATTAGAGTGTGACGTCTCTAACAAACAAATGTAGCCGTGTGTATTCATTGGTCAGAGCAAACAGAAAAACAAACACAGCGCACACAGTCAATAGACGTTTCTTCGTTAAATTTGTACGTTTTGGGTTTTCACGTAAGATGTCTGTCTTATTTATTTCAGCCCTTTTTGGAACTTTGAAATCCCAAGTAATATAATCATGTACGAGAGAGCCCCAAGGAAACTGCTGCCCCCTCACCCAGACGTAGAAATCATGAGAGCTCAGTTAATGGTCAAACTAAGGCAGACGTACCAGGAACTGTGTCACACCAGGGAAGGTATGTCTTAGCTCATTGCCCTTCATCCAAATACAATATGGGGGCACCGTGGCTCCAGTGAGTTGAGCAATTGACAGCTGAGTTCCCTTTCACTTACCCAGTATATGTTTGAATCTCTCCCCCGTGGTTGAGCGTTGGAGTCCCTTTCACTGTGCCCGGAATAGGTTTGATTCCCCCTGTTGTATCCCCTTAGGTATATAAGGGTGGCTGCTGGGTTTGCATCATAAGTCGGTCAAATAAGTAGGAAATTAAACACTCATTAATAAATAAATCGAATCTTTTCCTGTCGATCTTAGGTTCATCCCATTACGTTATCCCCAATGGCATAGGCCTGCATTGGTTATATCTTTTGAGATGTTCCCTTCAACAAAACAGTTCTTGTGGTTGAGTAAAGATTTGGGTGACCTAATAACATTTATCAACACTGGTACCACTGTCATAGGGCCGCGCCGTGGCTTTGTGGTTGAGCGTTGGACTACGGAACCCCCTTCACTGTACCCGGAATAGGATTGATCCCGCCTGTGGACCTTAGGTATATAAGGGAAGTTTTCCGGTGGCTGCAGACATCGCGGGGTGTTTTTTACGAGGTTTCTTCTCGGTTTTCCACCATACACCGGTAACGCAAATTATTAAGATTAGTAAGTTGTCGTATAGGTGAAATACTCTTGAGTACGACGTTAAACACCAATCAAACAAACAAACCACTGTATTATAAGGATATCCGCACCGGTTTAACCCCTGTGAAGTACCATAGGTTTAATCTGTATTTTAGTATCAAGGGAGAAGTTTAGTCTGTGCAGGAGAATGTACATAATTTCAAACAAGGGGAGAGAGGGTTCTGCTAAGCACCAACTGCAGCGGTGGTTTTTACGAGGTTTCTTCCCGATTTTCCACCATTCACTGAGAACGCAAAGTCATCCTATAAGTGAAATACTCTTAAGTATGATGTTAAACACCAATCAAATAAATAAATAAATGTTTTTTCTTCTGCAGGTATTGATGCTCCAGCTGAATCATTTAACAGATGGCTTATGGATAGGAGAGTTTATGACAAGGGAGACGACTGGCTTCTGCCTTCAAAATGCCCAACAGAGTTATCCCAATCTATGTATAGGGAGATTATGAATGATATCCCTGTTAAGTTAATCAAACCCCGGTATACTCAAGATGTCCGCAAACAGCTCTTCAATTATGCTGAAGCTGCAAGAAAGATGATAGAATCTCGGTAAGTTATTAAATTATATATACTTGCCTTAGAAAAGTGTTTAATTTCTCACAATCAAATGTTTGGATCAACATATTATAGTTGATACGTTCTTTTCAAATATCTCCCTAGATATATGATTTCACTCTTGTTATGTAGGAAACTTGAAATTGTTGTAATGCATGTCCAGATATAGACCTCTGAGGCTTTTTGTACCACAAAGTCTGATTTTCAAAATTATTTCTCTTTGGCCAAGTGCCGTATGTTTTGAGGTTAAGGATATGACGACCAAGTTTTGGCCAGATTTTACAATTTTCAACAAGTAATTGTAAAGACAAACGCCCTATTTTTGGTCCCAAGGTCCGTATAGCTGAGAACGAGCAATTTTAAATATTGTTTGACATCACTGGTTCATATACACAACGGCTTTAACATTATTGTTAATTTTTTTGCACACAAATACTTTTTTTTATCGCGTAAAATATTATCTCCATTTACATAGCAGTGTATTTCAGTGAGTTGTTATAATAATAATTAATACCTAATAATAATAAGTACAGCTGCAATCAAACAAACTAACACACCGTCATAAGAATGAAATAACCTCATATACTGCGTAAAACTCAATCACTGGCTACAGAGTTCGCGGGGTGGTTTTTACAAGGTTTCTTCCCGCTTTTCCACCGGCAACGCAAAATATACTCATGAAGACGACGTTGAACACCTATCAACAAACAAACAAACAAAACTTTTAATTGCCATGAACTTTTTGACCAGGAGCGCCACATCGGACAGTCGTAAGGTGGTAAAGTGGAACGTTGAGGAGACGTTTACCTGGCTACGGAGCAGACACAGTGCTTCGTACGAAGATTACCTGGTAGGTTCAGTCATTCGCAGGTGGTTGTGTGGGAGCCTCCTGTGCCCTGGTGCTCTCTGAGCCAAGGGGCACAGGATGCTGATTTGTTGTGGTGTCCTGTTTTGTTAATGTTACGTAAATGTTTTGTCCTGTCTTGCATGTTGCCAGCATCGTAAACGGTGGTTTTCCTAACGTTTTCGGCTGGCACACTGTCATATAAGTGAAATAACCTTAGATATGGAAAACCCCAATCAAACAAACTTTCTCTGCTATAGTGCGCCCTGAGCTAATGGGTTTCAGGGAGCCGCTTAGTTGTGGCATCCTAATTGGCGGTCGGGCCCACGCCGTAACTCAGTGGTTAGTGCGCCTGACTGCAGATCCTCCTTCGATGTACAGCACGGGTTCAAGCCTCCAGTGGACCTGAGGTATACGAGGGAGTCACACGAGTTGACTTGGGCAAAGCCGTTTTTACGAGGTTTCCTCTCGGTTTTCCGCCGTACTGAGTAGAGGAGATTAAGAAGTGGAAAATCCGTCGTCATATAAATGAAATACCTTTGAGTACGACGTTAAACACCAACCAGTCAGTCAGCACTACATGTAGCTCTGTATTGTTTGTTTGTAACCAGTGATTTGAAGGTGGGTTCCCTGAACTTCCCTCCCTTATTCAGCTGGTTAACCGCCGTATGAGTGAAATAACCTTAAGTATGCCTTTAAACCACAAACGCACAAACAAAACTTTGTATTTATACCTCTGTAACTTACATAAATACTTCTGGAAACAAACAAAAAACCAGTTAGTCTTAGTGTTAAGTGACTCTTTATTGGGTCCGAAATTTTGTTGAATGTGGCGTAAAACACCAATCAATCAACCAAAGAACTGAGAAAAAAAATACTAATTTCTGCATAATTTCCTATTTTTCCCTGTAAACCATAGGAAAGACTGGCCCACTTAAAAAGACAGTGTCAACCACATGTAACGGAAGCTGCTAAGTGCTCGGTGGAAGGAATCTGCAGTAAAATGTACACTTTGTCCTGTGAGGCCGTCAGAAAGATACGAGAAAAACACCTCCAAGTACTCAAAGAGTCCAATATCGAAGGTAAGAATAAATTTGTTGCGAAAAGGTTAAAGGTCATCTTTAGCATGTGAGCCTATTTTTCTAGTGAGTGGGTAATGCAGTAGCCTGTCTATCTTCTTTTGGGTGTAACGCATAGGCTCTGCCAAAATATAGAAAGATTGCAGAGTGACAAAGGGAAGATAAGGCCATACATTCCTCCACCCCTATTTCTGAATTAACAAATTTGATTCATTACACACAACAACAAAAATGTAACATTGTTTTCCAGGGGCCTAATTAAAACTTAATTTCGGATAAACAGTTTTTAACTAGGATAATGCCTGGTGTTAACATACATGTAACAGTAGCATAAAACCCCAATTGAATTAACTATTCACTGATTTCTTAGAAATAGCATATTACAGAAAGTTTTTTTCAAAAAGTAAAATAACAAGCACTCTATTGACCTTCAAACCTGTCTCTGCAAATGTCAAGGAGGTTATACTTGTTTCTTGTGTTGATCTGTCCTCTGTAATTATCTCCCTTAATTCTCAGCAAATTATTTTTTTCAAATGTTTAAAATAATACTCTAAATTTAATAAATAGTTTCCACTAGTCAGGTTTGACGTCATGACACTTCCGGGTTTTAAATTAAGTAATTAGTGGCTATGCTTTCTCGATTGCAAATGTGACACGGTCAGTTGTCTTTCCAAATACGCTTGGAAAAAAATATGATTTTGTCGAAATTGGCATTTTAAGACATTTTAATTGTTTCTTTCAGAGCCTGAAGCACCGCCAGAATTGACAACGAAGCGTAAGGTCATGTGCTATCCGATACAGACGATGGTCCCGTGTCCGCGTTTACCCACAATACAGCTGCAGACTGACCAGGAAAATACCGTGCTCATGTGTCGAGGAGAGACGATGAAAATCAATACTCCGCACTTCCATAAACTTGTAAGTCTGTTAGTTTTACTAAGTTGTTTTTTTCATTTTCTGGCTGGCCACACCTCGGCTCTGATAAACAATGATCAACCAACCAACAAATAATGTTAGACCAACAATTCTGGTATTCTTTTATATCTTTGATATATGCAAGTTAACACTCTGTGCTGAATTTTAACAATATTTCAGTCCAATTTTTCGACTTGCTACATTAACCTGCTTTCTTCTTTCTGTTGTCAGTATTTTTTGTGGCAATGGATCATGTAAAGCAGTACAGTTTTCTTTAAATAATACTGATGTATGTTCTTCAAATAAATCTTTAAATGAAACATAAGACAGTGCTTCATTGGATATGTTCAAAACTGCATTGTGGGTAGTTCGTGTGCGCTTCTTGTGCCTTGAGCTAAGGGGTATCTCTGTGGAGTCTTGCTGTGTTTGTTTGTTTGTTTGATTGGTGTTTAACGTCGTACTTAAAGGTATTTCATTTATATGACGACGGATTCTCCACTTCTTAATATATTCTACTCAATACGGCGGAAATCCGGGAGGAAACCTCGTAAAAACTGCCCCCTGCGAAGTCACCTTGTGTGACTCCCTCATATACCTCAGGTCCACTGGGAGACCTGAACCCGTGCGGTACATCGAAGGAGGATCTGCAGTCAGACGCACTAACCACTGAGCCACGGCGCGGGCCCCGAGTCTTGTTGTGATCCTTGTCTTTGTTCTGTGGCTTTATTGTTCTTGTGGGGTGGTTTCCTTCGCCCAGTGTGCTGACATGCCATCAAATGAGTGAAGTACCCTTAAGTACTGTGTAATGCCCCAATCAAAAACACACACATTTCTCCTTTTTCAAAAATGTTTTGGTAGAGGCTCTATTTTTGTCTTTCCGTCCTCTGTGTTTGGAGCAACTGTATGTATGGCGTAAAATCTCAGTCGATCAATCTGCAAATAAAAAAGTCCAGCAGATAAATAAAACATTTTTTGCTGTGTTTCTAGGAACAGCTGTACAGGATTTTCACGCGCGACGATCCTAAATTAGAAAGTTTCCTGCCAAGAGTGTTCTGTTTATTGAAGAGATATCAGGTACGTGTCCTTCAGATTTCAGATCCTCTTAACTATTATTCTACACCCTCATATGAGTGAAATAACCTTAAGTACGATGTAAAACCTCCATCAAACTCTGGCCACAGGCTTCTCATTGGTTCTACATTAAACTGCTGATTTCTCCTCGATGTACTTTTTACTCAAATTCAAATGCTGACATACCATCAAATAAGTGAAATAACCTTAAGTATGGCAAAAACCCCAATCATCAAATCATGGGGAATAAAAAAGCCACCTTGCTTGCATTTGCATTTAAATTTTATTTGTTAAGATCATAAGATACATATGACAAACTTCCATCTCCTAATATTGTCAGGGCCTTGCCGTGACTGTGTAAGCTCTGCATTACACTGCTGAGCATAGTGTTAGCCAGAGGGGTGTCTCGGTGTCTTTGAGACACCCTGGAATCTAGTTGAGACACCCTAATTCAGTCAAATTCAACATGCGCAAGATAGGAAAAAATGTCAAATGAGACACCCCTTTTCTTTCAAAATAGTGATTTGAGACACCCGGTTTTTGATTTGTGGCTAACACTATGCTGCTGAGTCCAGTTAAATGTTCCGCTCACGCTTACAAGTTTTAGTTTCGAATTCAAATGTCGACTGTGGTATAAAAGGGAATTTTTGGTTGGCTGTTGACATGGTTTCTTCCTTGTTTACCACCATACACCGACAGGTCATCATATGCAACATCCTGCAGTATGTTGTTGAACACGTGTCAAATAATAAATAAATCAAACATTTTCAGACCTTTTTTGGAGTCCACTCAGCTGAAGGAAGTGGCTCACAAGGTGCTATGCCAGTCAAAGTGTTCGAGTGTCTTCACAGAGTATTTGGGGTGACGTTTGAATGTTTTGCCTCGCCACTCAACTGTTTCTTTAAGCAATATTGTTCAGCCTTCCCCGACACAGACTGCTATTTTGGATCAAGGGGGTAAGAACTATTTTCCTTTTATACCAAGCCGAATATTGGTGGTCTCTGAGCTAAGGGTCATCACAAATTTTGTTGCTGTGTCCTGTGCTTTGTTACTGTGAATGTATTGCTTCTCCAACCATATTCTCGTTGGCACTTGACGATGCAAAATTCATTACGCTGATAGCAAGGCAGTATTTTTTCGAACTGTTTAACTGGAGAATAAACACCGATTCACCATTTTTTCAAGACATCTTGTTTGTTTTCTATGTGTCAGGCCTGTCTTGGACTTTCATCCTATCAGTGGATCATTCGAGGCAAATCCACCATTCTCCGAAGAACTCATGGAGGCTACGGTTGACCATATAGAGGTAAAGATAAACATGCATTCTCTAAGGCATATTGACACTTAGAAAAACATAAGTTATTATGGATAACAACTTCTGGTATATTTTGACGCAACAGGTCAGCCTAGTTGCTAAGACCATTTTCAAGCAATGATAACAAATCTCAACTGAATATATTTTTCAAATTGTAAAGAACAACAAAAAGATAGAAAAAAGCTAATTAATAACGTTGTTCTTTTCACATCTTTTTATATTCAGTTGAGATTTATAATCATTGCTTGACACAGTAAAAAAACTAGGCCAAAACATTGCAGTGGAAATATACTAGAAGTTGTTATCCATAACATATCTTGTATAGAAAGCCAGATTCAGATTATGGAATAAATAGGATAATTAAACAGTTATTTTACATAATAAATTGTTTAAAGGGAATCACTTTTTGAATGTTCTTTCACTTTCGTTTTCAGAGTTTATTAAGTGAGACATTAGAACCCCTCTCCTTCATATTGTTCATACCAGAATGGAGGGATCCACCAACAGAAGCTTTGATAAGACTTGAATCTAGCAAGTAAGTGAAGAGAACTATCGCTGTTTACCGCAATTCACCTAACTATTTGGTTCACTTCCATTGCCGTCTTATTAAAGGATACATGCAGAATTTTTTCCAAAGATTAATGGTTGGCTTCTGTGACCTGTCCATGAGGCTTTGGGAAGGGAAACCAGGGGTCCGTTTCACAAAGCGATCTTAGCTTACGTTGAACTTAACTCCCATGACAACACAATGCCTCCAGTACTGGTCGCTATGGTCTTTACGTTGAACATAGCCTTAGATCGCTTTGTGAAACTGGCTCCTGTTCTGTGGGATTTTTTCCAGTTTTGATTTTGTTTTTAAATTACTCAAAACACATGTTTCATAGTGTCACAGAAGGCGGTCGGTGTGAGCCTCCTCTGTCCTGGTGCTCTCAGAGCTAAAGGGCATCAGGAAGCCTGTCATTTGTTGTGGCGTCCTGTCCTTGTCTTGTGGCCATTGTCCTTAAGGGTGGTTTCCTTCACCCATTGGGCTGGCACGCCATCATATAGGTGAAATAACCTTAAGTACGTTGGGATACCCAAATCAATCAATCAATCAATCAATCATAGTGTCACATATCACAACTGTTCATCAGTGATCTTCTGGCAAACGAGTAAAACACCGTATCATGTTTAATGTATTATGGTAAGCATTCTTTGTCTGATAGTAATTATTGGATTTTCAGATTTAAGAAGAAGCAGGTGGTAATGCCAGCCTATGAACACGAATACCGCCATGGGTTTCAACATTTGTGTGGAAAGTAAGTATATTCGGTATTTCAAGAAAGACTCGCTTCGAGATTGTTACCTGTTTCTTACGTGTGCCTCCCCTTTTTTAAATTAACTATATTTTACTTCTATGGCTGGCTCATTTGTCACCACATGTAATCCTGTATCATTGTTATCAGATGGCGAGTGGTTGCCCTGGTGCTCTGCGTAAGGGCAGCTGTCAGCCAATTTGCTGTGACCTCCTGTTTTGAGTCCTGTCCTTGTCCTTTGCACGGTATAATAGTATCTGTATCGAAATGTCCCTTTAGAAGAAATGAAGAAGTTGTTATCCATAAGACTTTATTTTGTATGTCGAATTTTTGGGTTAGTTTGGGTTAAAAAAAATGTAACGGGTATTTTTTGTGTCACATGCACCATTTTTGTTTAAAATACTATCAATATTTTCCTTCTGTTATATAGACAAGACTTGAACGTGAAGGCGTCTCATGGTACGTTGGCACTATTTCTCCAGAACGACGCTGGCTTTGCCAAATGGGGGCCCACATCTGAAAGAATACAGGAGCTTCTGTTGTCTTGCCGACCAAGTGATTCTGTTTGACCAACTCTGACAAAACTTTAGTGTAAACATTTATGATCATAAGAGGAGTTTGTGACTACGTAAACACTAACGGCTGTGTGATTAACACGAACATTGGAGCTGCTTTGTGGTCAGATGATAAACCGGTTTGAGATTCTGCATGGGGCAGATTTTTGAAAATCTCTCACATTTTTAACTTATAATGTGAATTTGGAACACATATACATCGATGATCCAGTCATGTTCTTTGTTGGTATGCAGCCAGTGTACCAAAGTGTGATTGTCACTTATTCTGATGAAAATCGTGTTCTCCAAGTGGCGAATTACCAGGTGACACTTTGCATGTTGATTAAATCGATGCAAGAACTTTGCCATTTCTTTCAGTGAAAGTTTTATTGGACGAGACTGATTATTCCTTTCAAGGAGTTCCATTTTTGGTGTGAATTTCAATAAAAGCACATGTATAGTTATTGTGTTCTCGGCTGAGTGAAACAACCCTGAGTATGGGGTTAACCACTATCCAAACAGTATATTAACAACTCACTCTAAATGTGCGGGATTGTATTTTTGGAATTTGGCCATTGGCCTGTTTTAAAAGTAAACAAAGGAAAGGAACATGTGTAGGGGAACAGACTGGTTTTGAAGAATTGGATTTTAATTTTAACATTTCATGACAAAAACTGCTGATTATGTAGTTGCAGTGAATTTTGAATTTTCATTGAACTACGTTTTAAAGCTCCATGGTAACTTTTGTTTTACTTGTATTGATGCAAGTCTTCATATTTGTGTTCAAGCATATTGATCGTATGTGTTTTAAAATCACGATATTTTAAGTAATTTTTCATTCTTGCACAGAAAAGAGAAAAGCCTTTTCTCAATCAATTCATAAATTTTGTACAAAAAGTTTTTTTATATGCATTATTATTATTATTATTATTATTATTATTATCTGCATTACATAAATAGCATCTAAGTCATACAAAACTGCATGGTGCACTACCCTGTACGCTTTGGGCAATCGATACCGCACATCATTCTTCTATGAAGAAAACTCAGATTCAAGATCTCAATTTGGACCTACATTAAAGATCCAAATATTTGTGTATTTATTTTAGCAAAAATGATTACACTGTAGCACACGGTCAGTTTATACAAATTTCAGTGTATGCCTTTGTTCGTTTTAAGGATTGCAAGTCTCCAATTTTAAAAAAAAATCTTCCAATAAATAAATATATATACTTAAGCTTCTTATGTTAATAATTTAAGTATATCACTCCATAACATTAGATCATGTTAATGTACAAGACACGGAATGTGTCACAGTGTGCTATTGGATAATGCGGTTGGTTGGACCGGAACCTTACCTGTGACTTGGTGCGCTCATGGCTAAGGGGCATCAGGAAGGCAATTTGTTGTGCTGTCCTGTAAATGTATTGTGGTGTCTTTTGTGTTGAGGTAAGTTTCCTTCACTTATTGGACTGGCACCAGTGGCATGTGAGTGAAATAACCTTAAGTACTATGTAACAACCCCAATCAAACAAACAATATATGTGCCTGTGGAGATGTGGCCATTGAATTGCAGAAGTCTTGTTTCCACCGCACCTTGTCTTGTCTTTTCCACTCCACCATGAATATTGTAACAGTTGTAACTGCTATGAAATGACCTTCATCACTGCAGTTCAAAACACCACAAAAATGTTCCTGGTCATCTAAAGTCGGTCAGTAGAAAATAGAAATATTGTTTTGTAATACCCATGAAATTGAAGTTGCATGTACAGTCAGAGCTTTAATTACAGCTGCTTTTCTATAAATTTATTTATTCCAGAACTATTTGAACGGATTCAAATAATTGTTGATTATGCAATATATGAGATTTTTTAATTAACCTATAATAAAAACAATTTAAACAAAAGAAAAATTAAAGATTTGTTTTCACTATTATATAAAAGACCAATTCTTATTTAAATTTTTGAACTCTTATTGAAATTAGTTTTCTGTTCTTTAACCATTACTACAGGGCACTGTGCAAAAGAAAATAGAAATTTTCTAAACAGTTTCATTTCAAGGGACATTTATTTTTTTATTACCCACAACATTCAATTATAAAGACAATTTATACATTTTTGTCGTCAAAGTTTGGTTATCTTTTTTTTTTTGGACAGATTTTTAGGAGAACCTAGTCTCATCAACAAATTATCATTGTATATATTTTTACCATAGCATGTCATTATCATCTTACTTCCATCCAAATAAGTAACATGTACATTGCTTGTTAGCCAGTTAGATCTCTTGAAACATATTGTCACTTTTCATTATTGATTTACAGATAGTTTCATTGGTTCATGTAAATTTTGTTATCTGGTTGAAGAGTTCTCAAAAGGGACATAACTCAAGTATTTTGTACAGTCAAATATTTAGTGTAGTTGTAAAAAAAATATCATATGACGCAATTCGTTCTTTCTCTTATAAGATTTAATATATTTGTACAAACTGTTTGTTTTATTCATTGTTTAGATTCAGAAATCTATATTCTAATTGCACGTGTTGTTGCTGTTGAAGTTTGTTTTTTCGTATATAGGGAATGAATACAAGTCCTATTCATATTGTGTACATTTATTGATATGTTGATAACATATATTGTAGGTAGCTTTGTGGAAATGATGTTGTATCTGATGCATATGGGGCCATTATGGGCTTTAATCATGAAAATGCTGTTTTTCGCTTTAAATGGCAGAATTTGTCTTTTGCAATTTTTACCTTATAAATTGATTTAAAATCTCAATTAAAAAAAAAATACTAGAATCAATTAAATCATGTTTTGTTAGAAGTTAAGGAGTTATGGGTATAATTTCTGTTTTTTTATCCATTTAATTTCCAAATATTTCTAAAACAATTTTTATGTTCTTGTGTCGATATCTTTTCACCTTTTTTAAGCTGTTTTGAAGTACAAGTAACTTTTTATGTTTGTTATTTTTTTTTTATTTTTTTTTTTCTTCATTTGTCTTAGTTTCTTGTCTTTCGTGGAAATTGTGTTATTTCAACCTCAAGATTGTGTCATTTTTATCAGTAGATGTACACACATTGTTATAGCGGGAATTGAAAGCATTGTTTGCTTTAAAAAGATTGAAAGAAAATCTTATTGTCAACTATTTTAATATTTCAATATTTCTTTCAGCATTCAGTATTTTACATAAAATTTTATCACAAATATACATTTTCTAGCCTGAATGTATGCCTGTAATATAACTTGTTCAGCACTTTTAGCTAAATTTTCTTACTGCTTTGAAAGTATTTTAAATTTATCAAAAGAATATCTTGCTTCACGTATATTTTTTCACTGAATTTCACTTACGATTTTAATGTACTGTATTCTCAACATTATCTTAATGTTTTTCAGTCATGGAGTTATTGCCCTTGCCTAGAAAACGTATATATATTGTACTTGGATTCCTTTGCCATTGTATATTAACCTTTATTTATTGCTTTGTGTTGGCACTTGTACTGTCAAGTTTCTTAGAGCATAATATTGTAATAAAAATAAAAGCAGCTGTTATGAAAGTGTGTAGACAATAAACGAATACATCAGAAGTTTCAAATTTTATAGTGACCCGATTTCATGCTGTAAGTGTATTGTTATGTCTTCTGTGTTTCGGGGGTCGTTTAATGTGGTTTTCTTCGCGAATTGGACTGGTACGCTGTCATAGGAGTGAAATAACCTTTAGTACAACGTAAAAGCCCAATAAATCAACCAATAATTTGTTGGCGGGAACGTCATGTGCCCTTGTGCTCTCTGGTCTAAAGGGTATCAGCAGCCTATTTGTTGTGGTGTATTGATTGCACTCGCCTGTGGTATCTTATTTGTTGCAGGCCCGCGCCGTGGTTCGGTGGTTAGCGCGTCTGACTGCAGATCCTCCTTCGATGTACCTCACAAGTTCAAGTCTCCCAGTGGACCTGAGGTATATGAGGAAGTCACACGAGGTGACTTCGGCAATCGCGGGGGCGGTTTTT
>JAVFBZ010209706.1:0-13196 GCA_032466195.1 Katharina tunicata
GGAAGTGATCACGTGTTCCCGGTATTTTTGGTTGATACGCTGTGTTTGGGATGTGCAATACGAATTGGCATGTTTTCCTATTACAAAAATCAATTCGTAACAGAATATTTTGAAAACAAGTTGGTATCGTTTCTTTTGGACACTAGTGTATCAGAGAGTCTCAATCTTTTAGAGTAGGTCAGCTCTGGGATAGTATAAACAGCAGAGCATTGTGTTGAATCTGGACGACGTGAGGGATCTGTATAGATCTGCAAATAACCAGTCCATGAAGACCGCAAGGTATCATTAAATCACGGCATGGTGTTACGTCTACCTGTAGGACAGACAAGTCTATCCCCATCCATTCAATAATCTGTCGAGACCGGAAACTGAATGGCAAAATATTGCATTTAACAGACAAATAATCATAGTAAGATGGCTTCAGCAGATCAGAAGCAGGGCCCGTATTCATAAAGCTACTTAAGTATTTCTTAAACCTAAGTTATATTTAGCCAAATTTCAGCCTTTATTATCCTTTGAAAAAACTTAAATGGGAAATGATTTAGTTTTCATTCTGAATGCTTCACTTATAATCTATCTTTTAGTATTCCAAATAGGTAGGCCTAATAAAAATGTTTTTTTTTATGTATTTCAAATGAGGTTTAAAGATTGGCTAAGTTTTTCTTAACTTTAAGAAACACTTAAGTAGCTTTATGAATACGGGCCCTGGGTAGTTGTTTACAACGGATAGCTTAATTGCACACCTGAAGATTCAGAACTTTATTGAAGAGGGCAACGTTAGCGTCATTCCTTTGTCAACTACTTTGGACGAAGGCAAAGGGAAATAACTGTGTTAATCGCTGCAGAAAAAGTCCGTTTAATTTTGATTACAAATCCTACTTACAAAAAACACTTTGAATAGAAAACATTCATCAGTACAAACGTCCATTGTTCCCAAATTAAAAAAGTAATAAAACATCGCTAAAAACACATTCGAAGGAAGTGGGAAGGCTTAATAGGGTCATTATTTTCTTTGTTATTCAAATGAGATCGATAAGAATCTTGTATTATTCAGCAACTGATACCCAGACTTCGTTTCGTATTCATGAATGGAGACACAATAAAGCAAAAAATTAATAAACCATCCTTGATTGAACAAGTCTTTATTTATAAAAACAAAGGATGGGCGTTAATGAATTTTAAAAATCAAACGAGAAACAACAATTGAATAAATGATTACAGTTTGATTTCAATACGATAAGTGATTAAAACGAGACATGACATGACCCCTTAATTATTTTATTTTACCTTCACGGAAGGATTTCTAGTCTATTAATCCTAACCGACATTAAAACAAAGCTGTGTGAATACAAATATTATTTAAAATCGAAAAGCTTATCTCCGAGTAAAATGACATCGTAGGTTTTTTTTATATTTTATTTTTTCGTTATTAATTAAATCTTAATGATGAGAAAATTGCACAAAAAGATTTTTATAATTATTAGTTTATGAATCTATAGAAAAGCTTTCATGTTTTAGAAATTAATATCAAATTGAAATTGTTGAAGAGAATATCAATAAGAACCTATGACGCCTATTATAATTACATCAATACAAATTGATATGCGTAGGATGTAGACCTCCTTGAATTAAATGACAATTATTATAATTGCTAGGATACTTAAATTGTTGAAAGAATATAAATAATATTTCAACAAATCTAAACTACATCAAATTCGATTAGTTGTTTCCTGGTTTAGCTTATTGATTATTGGTGGTCGTGATTTGTCGTGGTTGAATTAACAGCTTTGAGGCTTATATTGTTTCAAATCTAATATGAATCGAATAAAATCATTTAAACTGTTTTTATTACCTTTGAATAAGATTGTATGCGTCAATGTAATCTTTCTTCAATTTTATTCGGCCGTAACTATTTCCTAGACACTTTATCGGTTGTTTAACGAAGATATAAACTTTTCCAATTTTTCACAAATGCTGTTGCACTTAATTCGCCATTCCCTATATATAGAACGTTTATTAACATTTGTGAAGGAACGACTCACTCAAAATTTATTGAATTGTGATTAATGATGTGCTCAAGAGAATCTCTGTTTATGGCCGTGTTCTGCAAAAGTAAATAGTCACACTAACACAGCCATCAAATGAGAAATGATCTTCTCTGTTGGAAAATGAATGTTACTTCAGCGTGTACAAAAGCAGTATGACGACGCTTGGAACATAAAAGGCAGTATGACGACGCTTGGAACATAAAAGACAGTATGACGACGCTTGGGACATAAAAGGCAGTATGACGACGCTTGGAACATAAAAGACAGTATGACGACGCTTGGGACATAAAAGACAGTATGTCGACGCTTGGGACATAAAAGGCAGTATGACGACGCTTTGGACATAAAAGGCAGTATGACGACGCTTTGGACATAAAAGGCAGTATGACGACGCTTGGGACATAAAAGACAGTATGACGACGCTTGGAACATATTGCCCTCAGTCAGAGGGCCTCCAAAGAAAACCTGATGGCGCCTTCCAGTATATTGATCGTCATTGCAAAACTGTTAGAGAAGCTTGAATTGGAATTAACCCTTAAAATAAAATGGGTGTCAGTGTATCAAGCGTATCCTACTCAGCAGTTTCCCAAAAGGGTTTTCTGGGAGTGTGGAGTTTAACCTGTTTCTTGTTAAAGCCATATTACGAATATTATACTATGGTTAACTCTTCACGCCATATAAGTTGTAGATAAAGTACAAAAACATTATCTTCATTTCCACTAAAATCCCAATAGAAAAATAGAATTACACTTAATTGACTGACAAATACATATCTGCTATAATTTTGGGAAATATCTATTGAAAACTTCATAATGATATCATGAAACAAATAATGTGTCAGGTAAACACCACCATATACAAAGCAATGTTTAATCCGGCTTTAGAGAGAAAATAACAATAAAATAACAAGACACCAAGAACAAAATTTTAATTAATCCCTTAAATTAAGTGACTCTGAGTAGAAAGACCGCTTTGGTCTTTCTACTCAGAATCACTTAATTTAAAGGATTAATTAAAATTTTACCACACATCGAAATAAGAAGAAAACCCCAGACAAATTTACCAGAGCAAAGATAAAGGGTCAAAAGGTCAGTCTGACAAGAGAAGAGCCAAAGGCATCTTCCCAGAAAGACAAGCAGGAAATATATTGAAAAGATATTCGACGAATTAAAATTGACATTCTCAAAAGGACATTACGTGTTCATAACGCTTGGCCGTTCTCGCATAAACCTGGTGGATGCAAATTAATTTTATGAAGACGGGAATTCAAGGTTAATATGCCAGAAAAATACTTATTTATGAAAAGTTTGTTTGTTTGATTGATTGGAGGTGTACGCCATACTTGAGGTTATTCATGCACATATTATATGAAGGGGTACCGGCACACCGAGTGAAGAAACCCAAAGCCACACTGGCAACACACAAGACAATACAGGGCTTTTACAGGACGAAATACAGGACAACACATCAATTCGGTGTCATGATGACCTGAGGCTCAGAGGGCACCAGGGCACAGAAGACTCCCGCCAACCTCCCGCTGTAAAGTTAGTATCCGAGCAGATATTTAATACTGTCTCCGCACAAAAATACATGTTTACGTCCTTGCGGTCTAACCTAAACTATCTCACATTAATGAAAATCCATTTATCAAGACAGAACTTTCGACACTAATTTAATTTTTGCTTTATATCGTAAAGAATTTCTTTGCTTCCAAGAACCTCTATTTACTGATTAGTTCCTGCATGCTTGATAACATAAATGACGGATTGTGTATTTAGTAGGCTATAAAAGATTTCCTAACTGCCCATGTTGCCGCGTTTGCCTGATGATAAGTTTCAGTGGGAGTCCGTCTGAATTAGATTCACTCTGATATGTTTAAACTTATACAAACTTTAAGCCATAGGAAAAAGTTTCTCTAAAAGAAACTTTACTTAACTTTTTTCTCACTTATATTGAAATCTGTTTTCTACTTTTACACTTTAAACATTATTTAAGTTTTTTGTGAGAATATTCTCCAACACTGAACAGATCCGAGTTCAGAGTTTTTAGCAGGCACCGAATTGCTACCTGACCGGCGATTGGATACTTTCTAAACGACACAAAAATATTTCATTACTTTGTAAACAGTGGTTATAACATTTCCCATTTCAAATGATTGATCTATATCGAGAGAGAGCTAGGTATCGATTGAGTAATTAAAATAGACTTTTAGATAACAGTTGTTTGTTCAACTGGAATAAGTTTACCTGAAAAGATACATTCCATATAATTGTTTACTTGCATGATTTGAATAATTTCTATTCTGTTTCTCTTAAGGTATTTATTTATGCAAAGATAAAATCAACTGGTGAGTATTTTTGACACTTCCTAGAGGATAAATCAGGTATTGTTCAGAATTAGGCGGATAGGGGTGAAAAGGACACCAGAAAACCGTGACATATCACGGTTTACGTTGGATACGTTATAGAGATTAAACTACAAAGGGATTGTCGTCAAACCTTTTGTTCCCATCTCCGCTGTAGACCCGAGTTTTGATTACTTATTAATTTATTCCGATCTTCGCCGATAAGCGATCCTTCTTTTTAGGTGTGTTTA
This sequence comes from Katharina tunicata, assembly GCA_032466195.1. Taxonomy (NCBI): domain Eukaryota; kingdom Metazoa; phylum Mollusca; class Polyplacophora; order Chitonida; family Mopaliidae; genus Katharina; species Katharina tunicata. The sequence continues at coordinate 4,644 of JAVFBZ010209706.1, forward strand.
TTATCGTAACTATTTTGTTAATTAATTATGCTAATTAGGACATCCATCACGGAAGGGTGTGTGGATAATGAATTAAAACAAGCTACAGATGTACATGTATACCACATTCTAGCCTCCGAAAGAGAAGGATAGAGAGATTAAGAGAGGAATTAAGTTATCAACTTGTTATTTTTGATATGGGGTATTCCACTATCCATGCATGCAAATAGCCTTTCAATTACAATGGGTTCATACTAAAATAGGCTCGTACATTTCTCGAGATTGAGAAGAATACCACCCTATGACTCGACGGTAGGAAGAATGATTTGATTCTCTATTTTAGAATGCAATGGGTTAGGAGTCCAGTGAATGTCTTTAAAAAATCAATAAAATATCCATGTAAACGATAGATCAAACATACATGAAAGTACATTAAGTTGATTTGTTTAGCATAGAAGACCAAAGCCACAACTCCGATTTATTTGGTTGGTTGGGGTTTTACGCGGGAGTTAAGGATGCTGCACTCCTTTGACTGTGTGCCATGCCCGCAGTGGATGAAGAGAACAACCCTCATCAACAGTGGCAACCTATAGACACCATGTACGTAACAAGGCGAGGGCTCCAAACAGGACGCCACAATAAACCGGCTTCCTGATGCCCTTTAGCTCAGAGAGCATCAACAAGGCACACAATTTATCTTTCACAGCATGTCTTATACCAGCACCTAACTAAATGATATTAAAACGACAATAAAATGGTGCAGGAACAATTGAAAGAAGAGTTTTAGTAAACCCAACATACGCCCTCGTGGGGTGAGATGTAGACCCTTGATGTTTTTCCTTTTGTCAAATTCAGATGTACACAACACACATCCAGCTATGGTGCAAACCTCTCTTGTTTAATTGTCATAGTTTCATGACACAAAATTAAAACCAGAACATGCCATGATTTCTCTTTGATGCGATATTGACTGTTTAAATATCACCTCAGGCATAGACGACCTTAAACAGGCGAATTAGTTAACAGAATGGACACAAAACTTTGTATCCATAGAAATAAGAATAATAAAAAAAAAAAAACGTAAATCCGTAACAGCAAAAGGCACAACTATAGTTGATGGTTTATGTGTTCACCAAGTTTCAGAAAGATAGGCCTTATAGTTTTGGAGTTCTGCTCCGGAAACAAAATTCACTTCTGATTAAGTCCAACTTTGTATCCATAGAAATAAGAATAATTGAAAAAAAAAAACCCCGTAAATCCGTAACAGCAAAAGGCACAACTACAGTTGATGGTTAATGTGCCTACCAAGTTTCAGAAAGATAGGCCTTATAGTTTTTGAGTTCTGCTCCGGAAACAAAATTAACTTCTGATTATGATTAGGTTCAACTTTGTATTAAAAAAAAGAGGTGAATACGTAATAGCAAAAGGCACAACTACAACCGATGGTGCATGTGTCTACCAAGTTTCACAAAGATATCCCTTATAGTTTTCGAGTTCTGCTTCGGAAACGGATTGGAGCTATCTGGACGGACGGACGCTGGTCATACCATAATACGACCGATTTTGATCGGGCGTATAAAAATGAAATGGTTTTTTGTGTTTGCCACGATACAGAAGGTAATATTATTCAGATGACTGCGTGCCAGCCCATTGGGGGAAAGAAACCCCCCTTGTTGACACTGGTAACTGACAAGGACGTAAGGGACAAGGACATCAAACAAGGCCTCATATTTGTTCGAATCCTGATTTACAATATATATCATCTTGATATTCACACGGTTTTCAGAAAATAACCAATAAACGATTTATTTCTTTGTTTGGTGTTTAAATCGTACTGACGATTATTTGATTACATGACAACTTAGCATTGGTGGTGCATGTTTGGTGGGAAAATGGGAATTAACCTAGTTGGCTTACATGATTCCACCATGGACAGGCAAACGAATAACCGACGGACAGGGGTGAATCTAGGCTTACCATTCGGATTGAGACAAATAGTTTTGCGGGCATCACGTAGGTTTATTTGATTGGTATTTTAGGTCATACTCTAGGGTATTTCACTTAATTATACGACAACTTTGCTTTGCAGGTTTATTGTGGAAAACCGAGAAACAGCCTCTTTAAAAAAAAAAAAAAAAAAAAAAAAAAAAAAAAAAAAAAACAGCCAGGGATCTTCTGCAGACACCGGCAAACTACCTACGTCGACAAAGCAACACTATACCAGATACCGTGAAGGGGGCTGAGGCAGTTCAACGATCACCCTACTGAGTCACGGCGTGGCCAGACGTCAAGCATTGAAAGACGGTTTGCTGAATGTATATTTAAAAAATGTTGCGGTCTCAAGAACGATAGGCCTAATAATAAATAAAAAAATACCAATTAAACAAACAAACAAACAAATCAATTCTTGAAGGTTACGAACTACAAACGTTGATTAGTCCGACAGCAAAAGGACAAGTTACTATGTGGATGAATTATACACATTTTCCGATAACTACATCCAATGATTTTCTTTTTGACGTAATTGATACCTTTCTGAGGGTAATTAGATAATTTACTATACACTCAAGGCCATTTAACTAAAGTGACCAATATTAAAGGGAATGAAATCACCCCCACACCCTGCTAGCTCTGACTCTATACTTAACTGGGCATGAATTTAAATCGTTTTTCGAGGGTGCATCTCCACATCCACCAGGAGCTTCCCTTATAAACCTAACAACAGCAACAACATCATTAATAATAATAAAAACAGAATCAAGAAAAGTTAATAAGTTAAATGCGTTTATTGCTTTCACGTTGATATACAAAAAAATTAGTACATTCGTTCAGGGCAGGGCAGGCACAGACATAAAGTATACAAATAGTTTTTAAAAAACAAAGAAATAAAAAAAATAAAAAATAAAAAAAATAGAAAAGCCGACAAAAGTAGACGTTTTTCTTTCATTATGACTTCATTATTATTAAAAAATAAACACAAACAAAGATAAAGCTAAAAGTGACACATATAAGCTGTTTGATACTAATCTAGCCTCGGTTCAAACGCTTCAGTAATGGAGGAGAGATAACTCCTGTCGATTTTTACGCGATTCTGTCACACAAAAGTTGTGTCCCTTCTGTGAAAGAGACATCGCTTGTTAATATGGCCATTGAAAAGCTTCACATAACCAAGCATAGTGATTAACAAATTTGTGAAAAAGATCGGTTTATTGATCAAACCGTCATCAGATCTTTAATGTTTCTTGTTCAATTACTTCTAATAATGCTGTGATCAATAAACCGAAACAATGAGTCAATCATGATTTCCGAATCTTTATTTTTAGAGTTGTTGCTATGCTTTATTATGAATGACTACGTATTTTTTTAACTTCTCTTTCAAACATAAACATTGTACTTTGAAAAACGAAAAACTCACAAAAAAGAAAGCATGGAAGGAAATAAAAGATCTAAAAATGGATACGTTTTGTAAATTCTTCTAAAGTTCTAAAAGCTATAATATTCATAAATAAAAAAAATCTAGAAGGAAAATAAAAACGACATAATTATAAGTAAGTATACCTGAGAAAAAGCCACATTAAAGCTTGTGGGAGTTATAAAGATTATAAACAAATTAAAATGTAAACTTAAAAAATGAAGAGGAGGGACTTTTGAGATAACTACAGAAAATAAAGTAAAAGTATGACTAGCTCCTAAGGTAAGGCAGTACAATATTTCTAAGGTTAGCCAGCCACAGCATGATTTATGTTTATGTTAGGTTATATTTAAGTTGGTAGTTAGAAATACACAGCACTGCTGACAACGACAACAATTTGGTAGTTTGAAGAACACGGTATTGCTGGAGATAAAAAAAATGAGACGCCAGTGTGATTTGAATTCACACTGCTTTCCACAAAGATTATTATCTTTCAAGTGGAATCTATCAGAAATCAGCATTTTTTAAATCTGAGATAACACATGGTGTTGTGTTGGATGTCATGCATTGTCAGGAACTTAACGTCAAACCGCAATAGAGCCTTCTGTTTTCTAACATAAATGTATGTGCGTTTGGTTGATTACAGTACAACAAATCGACTTCCTGATGCAGCATCTTAGGGATGGTTCACACACCTGAATGTCTGACGCGCAGTGCCTGCATTAACAAATACCCAAAAATCTCTACACAGTGGGATTGAAAATGACAGTTGTTTAAAAAAACTTCTATTGCTTCAAAACAACTGTAAAGAATTCTCAAAATCATCAACAATTTCTAGACATCAGTTGATTTTTTAAGAAATATTGCGTGAGTTTTTATAATAGCAAGAATAACACTTTGACCAGCTTGATTACAAATAAAATTTAATGTGCTTATTCTACAAATTTGATTCAAATATTGTAAGCTAGTTACTAAAGTATAGAATGTTAATCTATCTATGTTTATTTTCATATGAGTAAAATAATAATAAATTGATTATTTCAAGAATGTAATTTAAATATCAAATGGGTACCTATGTAATAATTGTATGTCTACATGTATCTATATATACGTTTCAGGCCTATGGTTAATATTGACAGATATTTTCAGTAACAGACAGAACGTAAATCTTTCCTTAAAACAGTAAATTAAATTATTATTTCCACACCTGAAATATACAGAATCATATTCTTACTTTTTACAAATTTTCTTTTGATTTGTACTTGATTTTTTGTATTTTACTACTTTACACCAAATGAAGCCTTTCAAGATCATTCTTATAATCTAATAAGTAAAATATGTTATTATTTTACTTGTTCTTAAAATATGATTTTTATGGTATTCATATTAGAAACAAAGCTAATGGAAGGAAGACTACTATGTTACACTACCGGTATGTGAAATATTTGTTCTGATATTATTTTTATAAAAATCATACAAAACTTGGCCATAAGTAATTAAAGATTACAAAATTTTGCTACACTGAAATTTCCAGTTTGTTTTTCATTGTTTTTGAATGAAGTATCAAGAAAAGAAAAAAATCTGCATACATTTTACTTATGTTTAAATATCAATGCCTTCAAGTTAACAAAAAATGTTGATATTTTGTAAATTTGATTGTGAATTTAAATACAAATTAAAGTTGATTTTGATTACCTACTGTATCACAAATATTGGAAGACTATGGCACAGTTCAACATATCTAATCGATATTAAAAATCAATAATTAATAACTCAAATCTATTCAAAAATTCTATACACTACATCCTTGATCACAAAATCTATGTACACCATTTTACTTACAACAACAACATCAAAGACTAGAATTCTAAAACAATTCATTTGATTTTTTGGCAACAGTCGATGTTAGTTTGTTAAACAAATTTCATCTATGGCAGTATTTGTTTTCTGGTTTAATACATGTGTGCAAACACATCTGACAAACTTTGTGCTATAACAGTTGAACACATGATGATTTGACAACAGCATTAATTCCAGTATTTGATAATTTTATAACTATCCGAATCAAGTTTGTCTAAATTTGTCTAAGTTTGGATTGTAGAGCTAGGTTAGTATTTCTGAAGCTTAGTTTGATTCCATGAAGAAATCCATGAAGGCACATGTGTGGAAACCGGCAACTGGCTGCAACAATTATAAGCTCAACAGACACATAAGGTCAGAATAGAAGAACAAAAAAATCCTAAAAATTTTCTACATGTCTTGACCTTTCTTTTTGCGCCACTTTAGGCTCCATTGAAAAGTTTGATGAAACTACGACCCCTGATGGTTAGAGTCTTGCAACACATAGCAAATTCTGTGGGAGTTCAAGTAGGTTCTTTTTCAAAGCTTGTCTCGCACAATCCATGCTAGTACAGATCCGTCTAACCTCTAGCAAAGAAATTAAAAATTCTGAATCAATGCTTTAAATTTCTTCAAAATTTAATCTTAGGAGAACAGCCGAAGACAATTCTCCAAGAGCGAGAGAAAAAAAAGCCTAATCTTGATAATTTTTATTCACAAACAAATCCACTTGTTTATTCATCTTCATTATTATTTCATTGAACTGTTGAGTAAATTCATTGACAGAACTTCCTCGGCTATTTGCACAACAACAACACATTTTGAATCTGTGAAGATGCAACGAGAATATCCATTCTCACCAGATGATATTTCCTTTAATGTCTGTTAACAGGTAACCATGGTTACTGAGACGGAGGAACAATCTGTTTACAGTTGGGGTGATTTCTCAAATGGCGGTAAAAACTCTGGACATATGTAAAGACACACTTCCAATCCGGGTTTTTCATTTTAACCATGTCTTCTACGTCCAACAAGGGGGCAATATCCGCCTCTTTCCTACAACAAAAATATAACACTTGATATTAAACTTCATAGAAACCACTTTGCATTCTTCGTAGCTGAAGTTTTCTGTACAACACTACATGCATAGTGTTAGCCAGAGGGGTGTCTCATTGTCTTTGAGACACCCTGGAACCCATTTGAGACACCCTACATGTATTTCCGCCAAATTTAACATGGGAAAGATAGGAAAAATGTCAAATGAGACACCCTGTTTCTCTGAAAATAGTGATTTAAGACACCCTATTTTTGATTTCTGGCCAATACTATGACTACATGTATGAAAGATTGAATCAGGTGTTATGCCATACTTAAGGCGAGCCCTCTGTCTAAGGGCAGTATGTTTCCAGATTATAATCATACTGTCATACTAACCACAGGAGGGATGTTATCAATCCAGCAGCAAAAAACACTCAAGTGACTACACATTATATGGTTGTGTAAAGACTCGCTGTCTACTGTTGGAATATAACACCGTCATATACATGCAAGTGCAATACCCTGAGCACAGCGTTAAACACCAATCAATCAATCAATCAATCAACTTAAGGCGATTGAATCCGGTCTTATGCCATACTTAAGGTTATTTCACTCATACAACAGTAAGCAACCCTAACATGTTGCAGCAAACAAAAGAACACAGGACGCCACAACAACTCTGCTTCCCTGTGCTTCCCAAATCTTTTCTTCTCAAATCCATCACTTCACAACTGACATTTGAGTACTATAAAACCTTACCAAATCCCGAGTCAATGGAAATCGCTTAAACTCTACTTCAAAAACACGGAATAACCAGCAGTAAATGCTGGTCACCTAGGCCACTTTGCTAGGTGTTTTTCTACACAAATAGAATGTTAGCTTGCTGGAGTCTCTTGTCGAGTGCTGAGAGAGACATATACCTTAGTTATGTGTTTTGGTTGGATTTCAGGCCTACGACCAAATATTTTCAAACTATTTTTTTTTAAATTGGTTTATAGGCTATTACTAAATTAAAGGTTATTTCACTCAAATGACAGTGTTCCACCCATTGGCTGAAAAGAACCAAAGTGAACTTAATTGGCAACAAGCAGTTGATCTTTAAATGGGGGGGGGGGGGGTGTGTGACTGGATGCAACAGCACATATGCATGCTAAGGGCTCACCGTGGATTGATTGATTGGTGTTTAAAGCTGTGTTCAAGGGTATTTCACTTACATGACGGCAGTGTATCCAAACAGTAAGCATCGACACTTAACACAACCATATATAAAGTGTATTCACTAGTTCGCTTGTAAACATAATGTTCAGCAGCGCCAAGTAAGACAGCATGAATATAGTCTTGAAACATACTTACTACCCTTAGCCAAACGACAGAAAACCAAAGGCCCAAATAGAATAGCAAATCACAACACGTGATGTTGTTGTTGTAAACAGTCTGATATTATAAACGTGGACAATGCTGTAAGGTGAGGTTGTAGAACTTAATAAAAACAAAAATTGCATTTGACTGTATAGCTACTTACTCTGCAGTGTCAAACGCCAACTCAAAATTTTTCCGCCTTTTCTTTGGATCCAGTGAGTTAAAGTCAAAGGAGTCCGGGTAAAAATGGTGAATTAGGGCACAAAATGCCATTCCGTTATTCCAGCAACTTGAGAAGTTCGTAACGCTCACATTCTGAAAATGAGTTTGTAGAGTTTGTTCAGAGAATGCTTTAAATTTCTTGATTACAGATGTTGCAAATACCGTTAATAATTTTGTAGAAGCAATTGTTAAAATAGAAAATGACTTTAATACATAAATTACTTTTGCTAAACAGCAGACTTTCCAAAAGGTCAACAAATTTAGAATTGATTTATCTTATGGGGATGACACATTGCTGCCTTTTTTTTTTCTGCGGTTTATCCCGGTGCTTAAAATGACTAGCCCATTGGGTGAAGGAAAACACCCTCAATGAAGCTGGCAACAAACATGGCAATACGGGACAATTACATTATGCAAAAAAAGGAAACCACAAATATATTGGCTCCCTGATGCCAGTTAGTTCATAGGGCATAGGGTCACAGAAGGCTACCGCCACCCCTTCTGTTTGTTTGTTTGTTTGATTGGTGTTAAACGTCGTACTCAAAGGTATTTCATTTATCTGACGACGGACTCTCCACTTCTTAATCTACTCTACTCAATACGGCGGAAAACCTCGTAAAAACCGCTCCCGCAATTGCCGAAGTCACCTCGTGTGACTCCCTCATATACCTCAGGTCCACTGGGAGACTTGAACCCGTGCGGTA
>JAVFBZ010209717.1:0-13196 GCA_032466195.1 Katharina tunicata
ATTCTCATGAAATATGGACAACATAGCAATGCATTGCTCCACAAAATTTCATTCATGTATCTTTGTTTTCCGCTGATTTACACGTCTTTGAATACCATCAAATTGACATTGATGTTTGGGTTTTGCGTTTCTTTTTTTGAAGAGTGTAGTATTAGATTTCATAATAGTGTGCATACTTGTATTTCATTTACAGTCTATTTCATTCCTGTTTGCGAGAGGTCCGGGATAGATTCCTGATGCAGGGATGCACAATTGTCTGTCTCTATATAGATAAAACAGGCAGTTATTAAAAATTGTGTAGATCATCATTCTTAGGGGATGCCCATGTCGCTACAGAGTTAAGGCATGTGAAACTATTCAGTCAGGGGTAAACATATTGCAAAGCAGCTTGTGTACATCCAAAAAGACCATTGAGGGAGATTCTTGTTCTCAATGAAAACACCTTTAATATTTTCGCAGCGAAGCTTAGTCTCGCCATACTATTAAGTGAATTGCCCACATCGTCACTGATGATCCAACTTTAGAAGATCCCTCCCACACTTAAACATAGTGAAAACGCAGTAGAGGTATAATAATATTCATTATTGTGATAATCAAATCAACTGTTGCAAAGGAACTCAATAGTATTGCGATAATATTATAAAGCAATCACTTATCCTTACCAAACATAGCTGCAGCATTGTTAAGAACTAAAATATGTATCGCCAGAATTGAAAGGGTTTTATGCCGCGCCCATCCTAAATCATCTGTAATGTGTTTAATATAATTTAAACTATCCCAACAATTATATATGAAAACGGGTGGTACCATATCTGTTTGTATACACATTGAAGCGTTATATGTATACAATAGTGTATAAATGTATATCATTAAAACTGAAATTATAAAATATTATCTTTATTCCATGCAGTTCTACGTGTGTGTTTTTGTATTAGCGAGGAACTGTCTACTTTTATTGGAAATTAATGTATCAAATAAAGAGCTATTTCAATAACGTTTGAGTTGTTTACAACATTTCCATTTGCAGTCGAATTTAGTGTGGCACCTAATTACATAATATAGGGTATATATACTTCAGATGATATATAACAGCACCCTAAGCATATCTAATAGTTTTACTTTGCACTTCAAGTTGCTATATGATTCCATGTGAAACCGCGCTACGCTTTGCAAACGTGCTCCACAAAATCGCACTGAAGCCGCGGAAATCTGCGTGGATTATAAAATCAGCTGAATGCGTGCTTAACACCCTTGATAACAACAGATTTGGGGCGAACTAACTCAAATGTTTGCTCACCGAGTCCGACTTAAGTATTTTCAGTTGTTTTTTAACGTCGGCCCCTGGTTAAAATACATCATAATAATTGTTACCTTAACCGACTGATCTAGATTATATTTAACCCGAATGTTTAATATTTATAGCCCCTCGAATTATACTATATAATTTTGTATTAGGTTGTATAGTGCACCTGGTACAGACAACTTGGAAATATGTCAATTATGACACCTACAATTATGTAAAGATGTGATGTACTCGAAATTGGCGGAACCTGTCCTGTGTCACATAATTCTTAAATAGAGAATATCGTCGACCAGTATTCTTCTCAATCTGGATAAATGTACGATCCTATTTTAGTATGGCGTGACGTTACACACGACACCAGGGGCCGGTTTTTCAAAAGTGTTTTAACTTTTAATACCAGTCTTAAGCCACTAAACCTGACTTAAGACTGGTCTTACACTCAAAAAAATATTCCAGAACATAGTTAGGTCTATTTTAAGGAATTCACCCGACTTTTCCACCAGCGGAATATTCCTTAAACTTTAAAGGAATATGTTATTTATAGAATAATTCCTTAAAGATATCCTTTAAAATTCTGGAATAATAATGAATGTGTTAAAGAAAACTTCCTTAGGAATTATTTAACACTGTATGGTATATCCCCAGACTATTCCACCATCAGATTATTCCTTAACTTAAAGGAATAAGCAATGTTAATGAAAAATTCCTTTTCTTTTTTTCCAGGAAATATTCCATTGAAGTTTAGGAATAATACAAAAGTAAAATGACCAGAGGTTTTCTTTTCAATCTAGCAGTCTTAATAATAACAAGAAAGCACAAGCACAATATTTAATTAAATAACAAACTTTATTAACACTAAAAGATACAAAACACAAACACAAACTTGTAGGAGTCTGTCATTAAAGAATACACAGCAGTATTTTGTTTGCAACTCCTGAAGATAAAATTAAAATTGTCTTGATATGTAGAGAAATTCTGCCCTAAAATACATTATATACTTCTAACACCAGGATTGATTCCTCAAGATTGAATTTGAAATGTCTTAGTTTTGTAGAGAAATTCATCACTAAAATACATTGTAGAGAAATTCCCTATTCTTCTGATTTGAAAATACACATAAACTCTGTCATTCTCAGTGGGATTCTTTCTTTTCCATATTTAAGTTTATAGATTGGATGCTGGAAAAAATTAAAGTGCACGGAGTTTGGTTAAGGATAAGTTAACCTGAAAACCCACATTTCTTTAAATAAGAAGTCCAATGCTTCAATGCAGCTTTCACTAACCATAACGAACTTCCTATCTACACTGATGTAATATGTAATACCATGAGAGATGATATGACGAGTTCATTTACTGGCTGCTGTCTCAGACACAGAGTCATCAGGCTGAAACATATAACAAACTTTTATTAATAAGCCGATATGGTTCAAATTATTAAAAAAAATCACAATACATATATATTTGTATAAATGAAGAGAGAAATATATATACATATTGGTTGATTGATTGGTCTTTAATGCTGTGCCCAAGAGTATTTAATTTATATGATGGTGGTGTATTCCAACAGTCCCCATCGCATAACATAACCAAAACATGTGAAGCCACTGCAAGTATTAGCTCTGTTGAAAAGATAATGTTCCTCCAGAGCTAAGTATGACAGCATATATATATATTTTTTATTACTGTTGTTTGGTTCTCAAATCCACAGGTCCACGTTAGTAGCCCATAGGTGAAGATCAAACACATGAACCGAATCAGAGTTTAATAGATACATGCGCGAAGTCGACATGGCTATACAACCATGCTAAAAAATGTACATATAATAATTAACAAAGAATAAGAGAATAAAGGAAGTCATGTTGCTATGGATAATATATTTCTGTTTTATTCTGCCATATCTGTTGTTTTCTGTTATCATATAATGGCGGTAGCAAAAGATACTCCGGGCAAGGGAGGCAACTAAACATATGTGAAGAAGCAGTGGTATTGATCGGAAATATTCCAGCGCGTTCGTCATTAATTTAACAATTCGCAGTGACTTTTCTCTCTTTTGTACTATCATTATCATATGTTTATTATTCAGTCAAATGATTAGACTTAACACATTAGTCTACCAAATGAAGATGATGAAATGTAAGGGTTATCTGGTACAGAAGGGAGTTTCGTCTTAACCAAGAGATTCTATGCGACTACTTCGATAGATTAAATCTGAAACCCTCAGAATATTTAACAGTTATAATGTAGACCAACCTACAGAATCACAACCTGTACGAAAACATCGGAATCACCCTGTAATATTGTCAGGCAGTTCTTGCAAACGTATGAAGACTAGCCATTCGGTCATAGATCATAAATCCTGTTTTTTTCTTCTGAATAGGAAACCAAATTGAAAAGCTTGGAGAGAGAAGCTCATTGGATTAAAACGCTTCAAACGTTGTGTCCATTGGGTTTCAACCTTGAATCAGGTAAAGGCTCCAGGTTAGACATTATTCCTTTTGTTCTACAATATGACCAGCCTAGCACCAGGTTTGCAAGTCTCCTATTACAGGAATATCAAAAACTTGTAACTAAAATGATTAAGCCTCTATCACAGAGACCTATCATAACGTAGAAGAAGAATAAATATCTCAAGGACCTCTTGGTTCAGACGAAACTCCCTTCTGTATCAGATAACCCTTAACTGCCCTCATCTTCATTTGCTATACTAAGGAGTTTACTACTAACTCTAAGCGATACATTTTTCAGGTTGTGCTTATTTTAACCCATACTTAATATGTATGTGTGTTACATATTCGCCACATATTTATCTTCCCAATTTACATGTTACCAGTATTGCCTTTTCCCGAGATGCGCCTTTAGGTTATCCAGAACAGCTCGACATTCAGGCCTATCTAGAAACTTGTTTCTGAGAATTGATCTAGAACATGAGCTAATTTATCGGCTTTAATTAGTCGATATCCCTGTGCCAGTGTGATTAATCTTGAGAAAAATATATATATTAAAAAGACGTATATGTATACACCCTTGTGATCCAATGGATGTGTTACAAATTCATACATAAATGTATTTATCCCGTGTTATTTTAATACCAAGCGTATTCTAAAATAATATATGTTGCAATATGTTGATCACATAGTTGTTTCAATGCATACAAATTTTATTCGATATGAGGTTCATTAAATGATAGTAATCAAAAGTGTTCCCGTACATATAGATGTCACAGTCTGTATATGTCCTTTCCGTAAGCTAAAGACGATTAGACAGAATTAAGTTCAGCCAAGGCCCTCCCAGTCCTAGCGACGTCTATAATCTTAATGTACCAGTATCTCCAGTTTCACATGTGTAGTCATTCAAGAGGTAAGCTTATATGAAGTATTCTAGTAAACAATCCCCCCCCCCCCCTCCCTCCATCTTCCCCACCCTCGTTCAGGCGGGAATTTCAAGTCTTATAAATTGTCCCGTTAAGGCGGTAAAAACCGGTCTACAAGATCGGTCTCCATTTCCACAAGATTAGTCATTCGTGTGGGAAAGCTTCTATGAAAACTTTAACCAGTCACGTACACACACCCCCTCTACGATTAGGCGGGAAGTCTCAATTCTTATAAATTCCCAAGTCCCAAGTCCTATTAATTCAAGTACCAAGTATCGTCCTATAAATTCTGGTACGAAGTCCTTTGGTCGATTTTGAGAGAATTATATTATCAGGACTAATATTAAGCAGAACCATACATATTTACATATTTTTCAACAGCCTGGATACCCAGGCTTACATATAATACATATATGAATTTAGTGACTATCCAAAAATGATTTCTAAAATAATGCTCTCACAGTGGTTGGTTGATTGGAAATCAATAGGTCTATTGAGTAGCATATAAAGCAAAATACACAACGGTCAAACTGACTTCAATCAGTCTTATCTACATGGTAAGAGGGGCCCTATACTAGTGCAATTATCATATTTATATGTTAACTCCTAGGTCACTATCAACGACTTGCACAAGCTCATGGAAAGTAATTTATTTATAATTTGTAATATCAATTTCAACAGTTTTTGCCCTTAGCACCAAGGTTGAAAACTTATCTTATAATCTTAGCAATAAATGAATTTGCCAAATTTTGACCCACGAAGGTTCAGAAAGACTTTAATCAAATTACTTTATCAATCTATGAAAACCTAGCTGTCACAATGATCTAAACCAAAGGCGTATGCCATCAATATTACCTTTGTATCTTTTTAATAAATGTCGAAATCAACAACAAGCATTTTAATACGATGTTTTAGATGAACTTATATATTATTACGGCCATTCAATAGATTTGAAGGGCATACTGTCACGTACATATGTCAACAGTATCGATTTTTAATACATTAAATAAATTATAGCGTTTGGCCCCAGTGACAAACATCTTGGCAAAATCGTATTTATCTTCAAACAAGCATATACAACATGATATTGTATATAATATTGGATTATTGACTGTTAAGGGGATGCTTTGACTGAGTGACTCATCATAAAATTCACTTATCCATATCGGAAACCATTCCTTCAATTATACATTTACTGCCTTTGAAATAACCGTCCATCCCAACCCAAAACTCCAGTAAACAAATAAGCAATCACATCAATACCCCTTATCATAAATGATGCGTCCTGTCGCGTTGGGAGCAGCCTCACGAGACCAACGCCGTCGTCTATTAACACACTTACGGCACTTGACACTAAGTCAAATTGTTCATTGTAGTGCTTAAACTCCCAGGGGTAATGCAATTTGTCTTGTGTCATACTGACCTGGTGCAATAAACTGATCCATATTAAAACGTTTATATATTATGTTACCTAAGATCTGTATCTTATAGGGCTTCTAGTTTTAAGAGCTTTTTTTTTAGTTCAGCAGGTGCCATATTTTGCGAAAAAGGTTGCTGCCACAAAAAGTTAAAGCAGTTCGTCAGAGCAAGGTAGTTGTACAACCGTTACAGAAGTGCAGGTAAGTAGCCAATATTTATGACTTCATGGACCTTTCTTGTGTTCTGAATTATGAGAATAGTGTTATTATACATGGATGAGCAGACAGATTTCTGACGCAAAACTGATTTGATTAATCTTTAAAATTTATTCATATTTTCATATATAATTCATTTATAATTTCTACATATATTTAAACACATGAAGATAGTTAATTATCACCATTCACAGAACATCCTAGGCTTATGATTGGTCCATGCAAGGGACGTACAGCACCGTGTTTCCCATACACATGGGGAATATTGTGCACATGCGAGGTATATTTTTCATATACCCACAGAGTCGGGGCGTCGCGTGCGTTTACCTAACAACCCTAAATAAAATGGCAACCGGAGGCCGAGAATGTAAAAGTCTACTCAAGAGAAAATATAGTTAAATAAGGCTTTTGATGGGTTTAAACGCGTTTTAACGTACCCTTTTCGATTCGATTTTGAAAATCAGCTCTTTATTTTGAGTCAAACTTGTTTTCCGTGACATGCAATAATGCTTTCAGAGCAGTTGACAAAAGCAATTAACGTCTTTCTACCTCCTACACTGAAGAGCTCCACAAAAGCGTGCTCAAGCGGCTGAAATCTGCCTTCATTTTGTACTTTTATGCGACTCTAGTGGTGAATATTGCGCATCACAAGATGTAGGCATTTATGTGTCCGGCAGCTTTTCATTTATTTTCAAATACTGCTGATTTAAAGCTCTTCATGGTGATAAATTCGTTACACCCTTAGGCTGGTTGGGTAAACGGGTGAATATTTCGAAGAATCATATTTTCACTCGCCCTACGGGTTCTTGAAAATATGATTCTTCTCGAGGAAATATCCACCCGTATACCCAACCAGCCAGAGGGGGTAACTTATAATATACGCGTGACATCATTTGAATATATATACAATCTTTATTAATTTTATTCTTTTATATTTTATTCATATTCTAAATATAGTTATAGAATTTATCGTCTTTTCTTTTCTGTATAAACATTCCCTGTTTTCAAATTTTCGTGTTTACCATATTTATATTTACTTATACATAGTTTTCCAATAAGTACAATTCAATTTATAAAATGTGTATCAGTGTTATATCTGTTAACTATTCCGAGCATTATATCTGCTTTAGACAATTGAATAGCTTGTTGTAAATATAAAGTTAGAGAATAAGCTATGTCAGCCTAAAAAGTTGTTACAGTTTTACATTTGAAAAAAAAAAAGTTTAATATATTCTATTGCTCCACACCATTTACATATATCTGTTGCAGAAATACCCAGTTTATTTAACAATACATTTGTCGGATAAATATTTTGCAGTATTTTCCAGTGTAGCACAAACCGCTATCAACCATTTTTTTGACCAATGTATATTTTGATTTAATTTTTTCCCCAAAACAATTTGGGAATGCGGCACACATACAGTAGTGTTAAACATCTTAAAAATGTCCGATGTCTTAAGATTGGATATATTTACATTCATTACAGTATCTTTGTTTTCATTATATTTTACCACTATTTTATTCATGGCTAATCTTAGCGTGTTATATTCAAACATGAATGCTCCACGGGATTTAACTTTGTTGTTAAGTGTCTCATCAGACACCAATTTCCCATTTGCATCTAGCACATTTTTTACATGTACAATATTAACATTTTTCCATGCAGTAAAATATAGCGTTTCTCCCTGATATTCTATCATTTCATGGAACCATAAAACATCCGATGGGCCGACTTCTGTATTTTTCCTGCCTTAATTCTAATGAGTCTCTTAATACATATTTGTAAAAAATTGGCATATTTACTTTAATATGCTTTTCAGCATCTTCAAGACACGCATTTAATTTGAAGGCCATAAGGTTTGGTCCTAAACTATTCAAATACTTAAGTGGTAATATTGACCACACATTGTCTTCTGAATTTATCAGTTTGTCAACCCATTTCAATCTTAACCCTTTCACCCAACTTCTTATGTCAACCATATTTAACCCCCCATCTTCATATTTATGTGTCATCACTTTTCTTTTTACCTTTTCAACATAGCTTCCTTTTTTGTACCATACAAATTTTAAAAACATAGTATTAAGTCTATTTAGCACGTAGTCTGGTGTAGCGATCGACATAAATAAATGAGTAAAATTCGATGCTAACAAAGATTTCACTACTAATATTTTTTCCCGGTAGCGTTAAATTTCTTTTTTTCCACCCTGTTACTGATTTTTCAATTTGTTCTAGTCTTCCGTCCCAATTTAAGCTAATGCCTCCCGCTGTGTTATTGTTTCCAAATTAAATTCCAAGAGATTTCCAATACTCCCACTTTCCATTTTACCTTCCCTGGTTTATCATGTCTATGTTTCCATCTTCCTATCCACATCGCCACACATTTTTCTTCATTTAATTGTAAACCACTAAATTTTCCAAATTCTTTGACAATTTGTAACACTCTTATAAAAGACTCTTCGTCACTAACCAAAACTGTTGTATCGTCCGCAAACTGAGATATACAAATGTCATTGTTTAAAGTGAGAGGTATTCCTTTAACATGGTTAGACTGCCTTATCTTACATGCTAACTCCTCTACAACTAGGACATAAATTAGAGCACTTAATGGGTAGCCTTGTCGGATTCCCTTCTCTATAGGGAACCACTTTGTTAACCACCCTGCATTAGTTACACAGCTATGCACTTCAGAATTTAAGACCTCAATCCATTTACAGAACTGTTCCCCCAAACCAAAAGTACGCAACACCTGTCTTGTATACAACTTGGATATTGAATCAAATGCTTTCGCAAAGTCTAATGTAGGAATTATCCCGGGCAAGTTTTCTACGTCTGTATGTGTTATAATATCCTGTATTAATCTTATGTTTTGAAAAACACCCCTTCCTTGTATATAACCTGTTTGGTCTTGATTACTAATTGTAGTCGTTTAGCTAAAACACCTGATCCAATTTTATAATCACAACAGGTAAGCGAAATTGGGCGATAGTCACCAGCTTTTACGTTTATATCCGGCTTTGGTATCAACGTGATTATTCCCCTTCTTTGTGAGATTGATAGCTTACCATGCTCATATGCATAATTCAGACTGTTTACAACCAATTTGTGTATTTTTCTCCAAAACACTTTATAAAAAGCGGGACCCAGTCCGTCAATACCTGGACTGGAGTCATTTTTCATATTTTTCAATACACTTACAGATTCTTCAATGGTTATCTTTCCTTCACATAAATCTTTTTCATGTTCTAACTTTGTCAAATCTACATTCATTGTAAAATTTGCATAATCTTCTTCAGAAAAAATAGCCATCATTTTTAAATCGACTAGAGAAAAAAGTATATAGTTCTTCATTTATTCCTTCTACTGTGTTGCGTATTTCACAGTTTATTAATTATTGTATTATTCTATTAATTATTTTCCTCTTTCCCTTAGTTTTTTCCATACCCAAAAAATATTATGTATTTTTTTTCTCCCTCTTCTATCCACTTCACCCTTGATCTTATTTGTGTCCCTTTCAAATCATCTTCCATTAGAATTTTAATTTGTTTTTCTAGATTTTGACAATAATTAACTAATTTTGTTTCTTTCTGAATTGATAACTTTAAATGAGCTCTATCCAACTTTTCTTGTGCATGTTTTAGAGCAATTTTACGGTGTTTCGATCTAGTTATACTGTACTTTATAGCTGCAGTTTTGATTTGTGATTTACACAACTCCCATAGAGTTTGTTGGTCAACAACCAGATTGAAAGTAGTAACTGTTTCATCTATGATATTATTTATAATATCTACAAAAGTGTTATCTTGTAATAAATAAGCTGTTATTCAATTTCCAATATCCCCTTCCTCTGGTTATATCATTTGTTTCTATCTCAGCTAATACACACTGATGGTCGTACTTTACAAAACTTGTAATTACTGAGTTTGACACTTTTGATAGCATTAACTCGTTTACAAATATATAATCTAGTCGTCTTGCTATAAATGGATTATTCCTTTTCCAAGTAAATTGACATGTAGTGTAATTAAACTGTCACCGTACATCATAAAGGCTTAAAGTAGTTTTGAACCTATTAAAATGTTCAACTACATTTTTTGTGGATCAGCTACGCTAACCACGTCAAGCTTAACGTCTTGCACTGTGTTCATGTCTCCCGCGCATATACGGCTCCATTCTTCAAAATCGATACTATTTTTCAGTAATTTATTTTTATTTTTATAAAACCGTATTTTGTCTGTATCTTCGTTGCGAGCATATATATATTTACAGCTACATATACTTTTCATTGCCTAAATTTACAGGCAGGTATTCTATTGTGTACTTCTTAAATTTCTATTTTTTCAATGTCTGATTTTTAAACCTTTTGCTGAATAGCATTAGTAACCCGCGACTCTTTTCGGTGTGCGGTAATGCTAATAGCGAACCTCCCCATTCTTTCTGCCAGTTTTCTACATCTTCTTCTAAAACATAGGCCTCTTGAATAAAAGCTACATTAACCTTTTTTTGTCTTAGAAACCTAAATAGGTATTTTCGCTTTTTTCCTTGCCTTATTCCCCTCACGTTTAAAGTGCATATTAAAAACTTATCCATGAGCCAATTTTAAAAATATAGAAACAGCTTAGCCTTTACTTGTGTCCTTTTCTCTATGATCACCATCACTCCTCCTTTTATCTGGTCTTTCTATACTTGGTGGAGTAAATTGTGCCGTTCTCTTACTAACAGAGGGAGTCTTTGCTCCACAATAGTATACTATAGTTTTACTCCTTGTAATTTTCACTGAGTTCGTGTTTTTTTTTTGTATTTTTTTTTTTTTTGTATGACTTTTTAAGTTTTGATTTTTCACTTTTGAGGTTTTTTTCGTTACCTTTTTAGCTATTTTCTTTGTGCTGGTTTCCATTCTATGTGTTTCTTCTGCGCTTTCTTCTCCCTGTAGGCGCTCTTCTTGTACCTCGCCCTCCTTACTGTCGCTGGTATTATCTGTGTCACTTCCCACCTCTAGACCCTCTTTTGAAGACTCTATTTGTTTATGTGGACACTGGGCTGATACATGCCCAAACTCCTCGCAGTGAAAACATTGTATGTGCTCTATACGGCTTTCTACGGGTACAGTTTTGTCTGCCATGATCCGTGGGTTTGCAGAATTTACAGTTCACAATTTGATTGTCATAATACACTGTAATACTGACTTCTATTATACTGGAATTTTTTTTGACCCATTGTCAAAGGGTCAACCATGTCAAATGTATCTCGGGATATCCTCAGTTACAGTTTTTGCGTAGCAGAACCTATGTCCTGAGTAAAGTTTTTTGAATTTACTTTCATCCGTGTTCTTTTTGATAGTATGGAATAACACTGGTCCGTCTCGTTCAATGTAATGATCTATCCATTCTTCTACCTCAGAGTTGCTTACATGAAGTGGAGTGCCATGAATGGAAAATGTTATTGTTTTCTGTATTGATACTCCTGCCTTGCTGAAATCAGATATATTTTAGCTTAGTCCGTCTATGTTGATAAATCTCACTGTCAGGGCCCTCGCCTTTGCTTCAAGGTTTTCAAGGTAAACAATCCACATGTTGTGCTCGAATAGAAACTGTGATCCAAGAATATCTTCAACACCAAATTCCACGTATTCTTTACTTACAGCCTCTAATATCATCTCAGCTATATCAAACTCTGTTTGTCTACCCATTCTCTCTGAATTGAATCTCACCCACATGTTTGTACCTCAGAGTTGCTTACATGAAGTAGAGTGCCATGAATGGAAAATGTTATTGTTTTCTGTATTGATACTCCTGCCTTGCTGAAATCAGATATATTTTAGCTTAGTCCGTCTATGTTGATAAATCCCACTGTCAGGGCTCTCGCCTTTGCTTCAAGGTTTTCAAGGTAAACAATCCACATGTTGTGCTCAAATAGAAACTGTGTCCAAGAATACCTTCAACACCAAATTCCACGTATTCTTTACTTACAGCCTCTAATATCATCTCGGCTATATCAAACTCTGTTTGTCTACCCATTCCCTCTGAATTTAATCTCACCCACAGGTTTGTATTTTTTACTTCGTCATTTTGCGCCATATTGTTGTTGTTTCTGTGATCAACTTCAGTATTCATCAATGATAAAATTTCTGCTTTCTGCTCTCAATTAGAGCCACAAAATAACATCTGCTCGTTCTCTACGCACCCCTGATTGACGCTTATCACAAGCACTTGCGATCATCTCTAGTTTTCTTCGAAAAATCGAGAGAAAAGTTCAGACACCAAAAAATCTGTGTCTCACGTCTGATGACGTCACCAGAAAAGATTTGGTTAACCTTGTTTCATTTCTCTTTCAGAAAGAATGTTGTTCTCTAGCTGACGTTTTTTAACTGTTATAATGGCTCTTGTGCCAGACAGCTGGTTGTATAGATTATATAAATCATGCCCATGTTTCTATGTGCGAGTTACAGAAATATATTTTGTCAAGAGTAATCACACTGGCACAGGGATATCGACTAATTAAAGCCGATAAATTGTCTCATGTACTAGATCAATTCTCAGAGACAAGTTTCTATATAGACCTGAATCTCGAGTTGTTCTGGATAACCTAAAGGCGCATCTCGAGAAAATTGTGAAAATAAATATGTAACGAAAATGTAACACACATAGATATTAGGTATGGGTTAAAATAAGCACAACCTACAAAAATGTATCGTTAAGAGTTAGGAGTAAACCCATAATTCTACCAAACGAAGATAAGGGCAGTTAAGGGTTATCTGATACAAAAGGGAGTTTTGTCTTAACCAAGAGGTCCTTGAGAGATTTTTTCTTGATAGGCTATGATATGTCTCTGTGATAGAGGCTTAGCCATTTTAGGTACAAGGTTATGATATTCCTGTATTAGGAGACTTGC
>JAVFBZ010209728.1:0-13195 GCA_032466195.1 Katharina tunicata
TCACCAACTGACTTCTCACTGGCCATTAACCCAGAGAGCACCAACTGACTTCTCATTGGCCATTAACTCAGAGAGCATCAACTGACTTCTCATTGGCCTTTTACTCAGAGAGCACCAATTGACTTCTCATTGGCCATTAACTCAAAGAGCACTAGCTGACTTCTCACTGGCCATTAACTCAGAGAGCACCAACTGACTTCTCATTGGTCATTAACTCAGAGAGTACCAACTGAATTTTCATTGGCCATTAACTCAGAGAGAACCAACTAGCTTCTCACTGGCCATTAACTCAGACAGCACCGACTGACTTCTCACTGGCCATTAACTCAGAGAGTACCAAGCACAGGGAGCTCAAACCAACCAGACAATGTGTTTTAATAACCTGGTTGTTATTAATCTTTGTATGGATCAAGGCCCTCAAAATAAACCACCTAAAGAAAAACATACTCACATATCTACACAACATCTTGGCTTTATGGTTCCTTCTGAGTCTACCACTGAATATTTCCCAGGAGAAGTCGACAACACTATAAACACAAGGAACAAAATACAGATGAGGAAATCTTTACAGTCAAAACTTCATTCAGGAATCAGGTTATAAGAATAAAGCTACATTTCCATTTGTACGGATGCGGATACGGAATAAATCAAGCTAACTGTTAATTTAGCAAGTGTTTCCATAGATAAGGACACAGGATACGTCAATCTTCCACCGGATCATGTAGCGATCGGTATGTTTTCCGTTTACTTAAAGCCTCTGCATACGGAAAATTGCCGGGGGATGAATGGACACACAAAAAAAATGTAACTGCATCTGTACGCTTTACCCGTCCATTTCCTGTCTACTGTCTATACATGTATATCTCCCAAGACTCCCAAACAGATTTAGCTAATTTTTATCTGTCAAAATCTAATATCACTCGTCCATACCTGAAAACCTGATGGGTAGGACTCCTAATTAACCTGTGATTGCAGGTATCATTTATAATTAGAGCTTTATTGTTTACCATTATTTGTTTATTTGCTAGGTGTTTCATAGTGTACTGTATATGACACTCTTAATATGATCGAAATGTCAGTTTAAGATACTGAGGCTGGAATCTAAGTCCGGAACCTTCGCCCTATTGGTGAGATTGTCGGGGAGGGAGCACATGACTCAACTGATGTGTCAAGGAATGAGCAGTCCAGTGGAAAACCTTGATACCCTGCAATCTCACCAGCCAACAACATATTCCCCCCAAAAACGTGTATGGTCTGCAGAAGAGGTCGACCTGTGTGGTGCAATCCAAGGGGGATAAGCAAGGAAACGTTTGTCAAACATTTACGAAATACAATTAACAGCCCTTACCTTTAAATTTGATTGCAAAGTCATATGGATTATAGAGGGTGAGGACTTGTTTGTGTGAAGACTGGTCATCTGAGTAGAATGCAAGAGATGTGGGGAAGACAAACACAGGCAGTTTGCCATCGATCAGCGTGGGTGGCACGTTTAACATCACCTGACCTCCGACCTTCACAACTGAAAATCATCAAGGGAGCTTACTTTGATAGAGTGACCTATCAAAAACTGAAACAGATAATACTATAATAATTGATCATCAGTTTAAATGAACTTTACATGTACATGTACATGTACATTTCATTAGAAGCCTACATTTCTCATGTTAAGCCTAATTGCCTGATTGCCTTCTTCTAAAGATCAAAGATAATTGGAATCACCAATCATTGCAAAACTGATTGCACTGAGATGGTTTCTTGGGTCAACTGAAAACTGACATCTCAATGAATTACCTGACTTGTACATTTAGATATGCTTCATTTGTTTTCTGTTCTGTTCTAGATATCTATAAGACAGAGTTCATCATTTCAACAGTTGCCTAGTATGACATGCTGGACAAATGTTGAAATAAATGAGTAGTGTAATGCACGCAAATTTGCCTGACTGGCAAACAAAAGGCCAGCAGTGCAAGCCGATTATTCTAGTTGTGTTATATCCTGTTTGTTAAGTGAAAATTTAAATTCACATATCAAGTCCGTATTCTCTCAAACTCTCATACCAAATGTTTCCTTTTTATCTTTTTTAAAAAATGACACTGGCAGCAAGCCATAACTGATGGGGTTAGGTTTAATTCCTAGCTCTATTCCCTTAAATCATTCAGTACCACCACAGAATACCTAATATGATGCAATAGACAACAAATCAGAATTGTTTGTCTGTATCAGCACCTATTAAATCAATAGCCAGCCACTCTGTGTGAGCTTTACGTTAAGGTTTGGGCCTTTGACAGACAAACGTACTGGTCAAGTTGAACCAAGGGTGGTTTCCTTCACCAATGGCTGCGGTTCACAGCATTATGGGAGAAATAACCTAAAATATGACATAAAACCCTATCAAACAATTAATTGATAATAATTTAAATTTCTTAAAACAAATGTTTCTTTAATAGGTCTTTTTATGATTATATACCGGTGAGCCACGCTTAAATCTACTTTGCATTAAATTTATCTTGTTTTAACCCACTTTATTGTAAAGTGTCCAAAATATGTAATCAACAAAAATATAATTAAATGATTTCCTACAACAACATGGTAATATTTGAAACATTGTGATACATCAGTAGCAAGTACATTACTTGCGCTTAAAAACAATTTGGTTGACTGCAAACAATATGTGTCAACAATGATATGTTACAGCTGGTCTTCCTTTTCAAATGTGTACTAAAAGTTTGCATATTATCAGCTCATTATCATTCTATCGATCCAATCTTGAATTATTTCAGTGAAATTGTAGAATTGGTATGTCACCTGAAACTAACTAAACTGGACCCCTAAACTGGACCTTGTAATGCTATGCAACAACATTTGTTGCCTGACTGTTGTAGTCTAATCACCTTCCCCAGCGATATTTGAATCGAGGCAAAAATGGCGGAGTAAAAATTGAACTGTTGGCTTGCGAGGATAAAAAGCGTTGTATATATTGTTTAGATGCCGAAGTAAGCCTCTAGTATTAAATTTTGGTGTGCATAGTATAGTATCATAGTTTTAATATTCATTTCAACTGGCGTACTTGAACAATTCTGTGAGTATGCTTCGACCAGAGCTATTTGTACTTTTTTCCGTGCAGGACCTGGTGGCATTACCAGGTCCTGTTTACTGGGTTAACCTGAAATTATAGGGTTTAAGCAGTTGCAGGTTCATAAGTTAGGGTTAGGTTTAGAGTTCACTGTTTGGTTCAGTGTCAGAAAAAGGGTTAACTTAAGCTAGTTAAGGGTTAGTTTTTATTAGCTTCAGGGACCATTTTGACAACTACAATCCGTCCGTTATTTATTTAAGTAGTTATTTCACTCCCCATTTCAATCAACTGAAAGTATTTTTACAGTTGAAACCACGTTTTGCATTCATATTATCTTTGCTGGCTGTAAACAAAAACTTTACAATTAACCGCGAACATATATAAGTCGATCCTAGTTCCTAAATCCTAGCTCTATTTTGGACACTATCCAGTTCATTGTTTACAAACACTGTTCATTTCGTAAGCGTGTCGTTTTTCCTTGCGTACTTACCTTTAATTAAAAAACATTTAAGATAATCGACTCACATATTTCAAACAATAATCACTTAAATATAAACTTCCAGTGAAATCACAAAAAATCAGCACTTTGCAAAGACCACAAACAGTATGTGATTGTTATTATTTTAAGGTTTTCTGCGATATTGTTGTCAGCTGTCAATGTCTATTTTTACCTCTTCGTGCAAAACGTCACCAAACGCAGTGCTCGTGGCAGACAGAAAAACTATCCTAGTACTACATTTCGGCATTTCAAGATCTTCAACATTACCTGATTGTTTTTAATTGTTTTCCCAGCTCTAAAGGTGATTCCACTTTGTTAATATTTTTTTATTAGTGCCGTTAGTCCACAGAGAATAAATGTATTGTGAAAACAAGGGAGTAATATACTTCGATGTTCATCTTCCCCCGACTCCCTCGTTCATTTCTATCCAGGGAATATTTTCCATGCGACATTTGCCGAACTGTGTGCCAAGCATGGCGGTGGAAGAAAATAATTCTGCTCAAACGGACTCCCCTAAATTAAGGTGATTTCTGTTGTAATAAACATAACATTTCATAAATCCTCTTGATCTCTGATTTATTCAGGTCGTAATGTTTGTTCTTCATAACAACTGCGCTGTTTCTGCATAGTTCGGCCATTTAGGATTACGTATATATTTAGCTGGTGTATATCATTCAGTACGCAGTTTTCGTAAATACCTTGACGTTCAACCGCAATGGCATATTTATACGACGTTTTACTCAGAGAAAATCAGACGATAAATTTTGTATTATTTTCATTTTGAGAAAATTGTGAGATGTACCCATTTTGTTTAATTTCTTTACCGATCATTATCGTCAAACTGATGAAACTCTTCTAACAAATAAGATTTGCAAATGACAAGAACTGTTCTTGCTAAAACAGTTGTGCGATCTTTTTAAAGGCACGTTCGATCAAAAATTCTTTATTAACATAGGAAAAACATGTCTTGTCATTAATTTCACATAAGTCCGGGGAGTTCAGAGGATAGGTTTTCAATTATTTTCTGTTGGGCAAAAACTAACATCTGAGTTCTATACATGGGCAACTACATGCACAATGTTTTCTTACCTTTTAACTTAAGTTCAAAAAACATTTCCCACCAACTATCATCATATTTCTTCATTTTTTCCCGACGAGAGTAGGGAAAGTGTGGTGAGTCACCGTGAGTGTGATATTATTCGCTTCAGTTTCACAATAATTGAGAATAATTGGTGGTCTTTTCTGCTTTGTCGTCAGTTTTGTTTTCTGTGACGCATTATTTGGGTGATTCGAGGGGGTTTATTTTAAGCACCAAGAGAAGCGGAGAGGTAGACAATAAAGCTGATAGGTGCCGTGCATTTCAAACAAAGCATATTCAGTGTTATTCCTAAAAGCCCAACAACGGACATTCAGAAAATAAATTCTACCCTTTGTAAAACATTGTAGTGTCTGTATGAAAATATAAATTTGATGAAATTACTATTTTATGTTAATCTTTTTAGTCACAAGAAATGGAAGGCTTTGAAGAAGAAAGAGAAACGCAAGGCTGTCAGACAAGCTCGAGCCAAACAACAGGAAACTGTACAAGGTAGGAAAATAAGATTAAAATAAAATTTTGATCTATAACAGAAAAAAAGGTGAATTGAACAGTATAAAAGATTATGAATTAACCTATTGACATAAGTTTCATTTGAAAATTACCCTAATTCTTCAACCCTTCACCCCCTGAGATTTTTGCAACAATAAGACTTTCATCCAGTCTAACTTGTTAAATCTCAGGCACAGAGGCTAATATAAAGTTATACATTAGGCTATAATAATAAATTAATTATTTATAATTGGATTATGCCCTTTCCCAAATTTGCTTTTGGTCTAATTTCATGTTACCTATTTGTCTAAACACACTCAGAGGGGGTGAAATGGTTGAAGAATTAGGATAATGCAATTTGTTGGATGAAGACTGAATTGTGAAAATTCTGATGGACTCAATTTTTATCTGTTCCTTTCAGTTGATCTGAGCACTAATACAGAATCTTCTGATGACGAAAAGAAACCCGAATTAAAACAACACACAGAGAATGAGCACAGGAAGTGGTTAGAAAGAGAGAAAGAAGCTCAGACACTATGGCAACTGAAGAAAGAACGTGAGGAAAAAGAAAAACAGAGGATTGAAGAACAAAATGTGTGTCCTCTTAACTAATTTAGATTTTGTACTTTTTTTTTGTAGTGAACATACTGTGGATACTGTGTATTTGGTGGTTCTCTCGTGAAATTTTATTGTATTTTATTGGAAAAATTCAAGAAAATAACACCCGCACACACCACTAACAAATTATGTAGCGAGGGAAAAATTACTTACAGCGTCTCCATCCATGCTACTGTTCAAAACTGGAACTACTTTCAGAGTAAAAAAGCAATGTTAATCTGAAATATTATGAACAGTGTTCTAGATGACTGGAACTACTTTAGAGTAAATAATTAATGTTAATTCACTGATTGGGCTGGCACGCCGTCACATATAAGTGAAATAACCTTGAGTACGACATAAGACCCCAATCAAACAAACAAACATTTAACATATGGAGGTTTTCAGTGGGTTGAAAAGTTATGAGACATTGATTTATGGCCTTTTGACACAAACAAATCAAAATTTGTGAAATTATGTTTCAGAGACAAATCCAATTGGAGTGGGAGGAGAGGGAAAAGCTAGAGAAAGAAGAACGAGAAGAGCGAGAGAAGAAAGAAGAAGAAAAACGAGTAAAGCAGGTGAAGATTGTCAAGCTGATACAGACCGTTATCAATAAATATCCTGACAAAAACTATGACATATATCCTTCCAGGTTTAATTAACATCGGTTAAGATGCATTGTAATAATTGCATCATGTTATATTTTAGGCGCTTCATACTTGAAACACGGATGGTTGGGGGAACCTCCTGTGCCCTGGTGCTCTCTGAGCTACCGGTAAGGGGCATCAGAAAGTCGATCAGTAGTTGTCCGTTTTTTTGCCCTGTAAATGTATCGCAGCGTCTTCTGTGTTGTCCGTGTCGTTTGTGGTGGTTTCCTCCACCGATTGGGCTGGCACGCCGTCATATGAGTGAAATAAGTATGTTGTAAAACCCCACCAAACAAACAAACAGTCTAAAGGCAAATAACGTAAAGTACTTGATTGTTATCTAAGTCGCTGTTTGAATGAAGCTGTCAAAATTTTAAAATGAGCATAAATGAAACTTTCAAACAAAATGTAGAGGAATTTGTTGCTTTTATGTTAATTTTCTGTTGTTTTTTTTATAATTACTTATTGTTTTATATTAATACAACAAAAAATATAAAAAAAAACTGGTAGAAAAATAACAATGGTCCTTAACTCAGGCCTACTGCTGATGTCTGGAGTCTTCTGATTGGTCAAATTATTCAAGGTCAGAGGTTGTTACCCAGAATGCTCCACACAATGTATCTTTTGTTATATATATTAATGCAGTTTTAACTTTTAAGAATGGATGAATTCATCAGATTTGAATGTCTTATTTGGAAATATCTTATTTTGTGAAAATAAATTCACATTAAAATATTATTCGTCATAATGCGCAATCGTGCCCGATAATCGTGGATAATTGTTAACCTATTCAAGTTTCCAAAAAAAATCATTACTTTCTAATTCATGGAATTATTCATATTTGTGTTTTATTTCATTCCATACTGGTCCTTAACTGTTTCTATTTTAGGAAGCCTTATTAAAAGAAGCCACAGCCAATGAAAATAAGGTAATTTGTTAACTCTGTAATGCAGCACGGTGACCAGGCCTTGTGGACTGTAGTCATAATCGGATTACCGTCTTCCCCAATTTGCTTGTGGTCTAATTTCACACGACTTGTTCGCCCCTTATCACGGTCGGAAGGGACAAAAAGCTTATAAAGATGGTAGCCATTATTGTGACAGACCTTAAAGATCATTGCACAGATTGGATGGTATAGTAAAATTGCAGAGCTGATTGACCAAAACAAACTTTTATTAACAGTACTTTATTTCTTTTTTTTTTTATTTAGATAAAACTCTTATTCTTAGTTTGAGGACGATCGTTGCTCTGCCAAAGGTCATCAGTCTGCCAAAAATTGTCAATAAACTGTTTAATCTAAGATCTGAAAGAATGTGATCCCTCCCCATCCAAAATAAAATAAAATAAACAACAACAACAAAAATACTGTTAATTGTCTCTTCCCAATCAACGCAACTTTTTTTCATAAATTGAATGCGAATTAGCCATTGGTGAATGGGTTAATAGGTACACATGTAGCAGGTACCTGTTGTTGTCTTTAGCGACTTCAATGTATTACCATAGTTCTCTTGATTTCCTTCAACAGACCATTATGCGAATGAAATAAACTAGTGTAACATAAAACAATTTCCTTATGGAAACAAAAAGCTGAATAATTAAAACATTCTTGGTTGCCTTTTAATATAGAATGGTGATGCTTGGCATAATCCTATAGCTCCAACAAATTATGGGCGTGAGCAACTCCGAGACACTTGTCCATTTTTCAAGAAAACAGGAGTGTGTCGTTTTGGAGATAGGTTTGTATTTCTTTGTCGTAGCTGAATTTTTTTTTTCAAAGTGTTATAAGTGAAACAAACGGAGTAACAAGTCTGTTGCGATTTACAACTTGTGTTTTGTTATTTCAATGTCAATAACAAAAATTGTTTACAACTTTCAAGTAAGCAATGTATGTTAACGTGTAACCTTTTTTTCTCTGCTTTAATCTACTTTTTTGATTTTTTTATAATTTTTCCAAGTATTTGAAATGCTATCCGTCCTTCCGAATGTCTGTCCCGCAATAGTTGTCACTGTCTGTGGTTGGAATACATCGCCTTCATATAAGTGAAATACCCTTGGACATGAAGTTAAACAACAATCAATCAATCGCACAATCACCAAAACTTAAAAACATATTGACCCATGAAATTGTAAAATAGCTTACTTTTGTAAAAGGGGAAGGAAAACGAAAAAAACAATGTAATGGCCAAATTATAAAACATATCAATTTGTTACTAAAACTGCTATTACATTTTTTGTAGGATTTCTCGTTTTCTACTGAAAGCCACTTAAACTGAACTAATGTAAAGTAAAATGAATGCCTTCATGATACATCTGTTATAGCGATCCTCTCACTGAAGTAAATCTGTACAGGTTCTGTTTTGCTAGGGTTAAATTTTCAATCAGTTGGGTTATTTTTATCTTTAAGAAAAACATAGATAAATCATGGCACAAACAGCCTACCATATATTTTACTTACACTACAGTAGTTCAATTTAAGTGGCTTTCAATGAAAAAAGATAAATCCTTCAAAAAATAGTTGTAAATTGTAATAACTTGAAAGTGTCTGTAATTTGATTATAACTTTGTGTTTTGTTCTGTTTACTAAGATGATGGTCGGTTATGTTTTTGAATTCCACAAAATTCTTGTTCTGATTTCAGATGTTCTCGAGCCCACCCAGAGCCTGAGGAAATGTTCACGTTACTTTTTCCAGGGATGTACAGTCATTTTGAGCTGGAACAGACCCTGAGAGATGAATATGATACAGGTATGGCA
This sequence comes from Katharina tunicata, assembly GCA_032466195.1. Taxonomy (NCBI): domain Eukaryota; kingdom Metazoa; phylum Mollusca; class Polyplacophora; order Chitonida; family Mopaliidae; genus Katharina; species Katharina tunicata. The sequence continues at coordinate 9,160 of JAVFBZ010209728.1, forward strand.
TGACGCAGTACCGATCGGAGTTAGACATAACAGTATTATCTTAGGCCCTATACATATTACTTATCCTTTTGTGGTTAAACGAGATAAAACGTGTGACCTGGTACTCTCTGAATACTATAAATTTCCACTGAGTAGTTTAGCATAGAAGACCAAAGTCACAACTCCGAAGAACGATAAACAAGACATGTTTAAGATTCTATATATTTCGGTTATATTAAACCATCTTCAGTAGTCAAGATGGTTGAATGAGGCTAAAGATGGTTTAATATAACAGAAATATATAGAATCTTAAACATGTCTTGTTTATTGTTCTTTGGAGTTGCGACTTGATCTTCTTTACTCTCTGAGCTAAGGGGTTGTCCTGTTATTGGTCCTGTAAATGTATTCTGGTGTCGTCTGTGTTGCCAGCGTCTTTAAGGGTGGTAATTCTTCACCGATTAACTGCAGAATGTGGCGTAAAACACCAATCAATCAATCTTCACTTTGTTTGTAACTGGCCAACATTTTGTCTGTAAGGGGTGTGGTTAACACGGTCTGCTCATGATGACGTCGGTACATCAAAGTGTGTCTGAGATGTGAAGGCAGATTGACACATTTCCAATTAAAATTTCTGTTTTCTTTTTTTACCTTTACCAGGCTTTTAAGCTACCTTTACATTCAAATATGGGGGTAGAATTGACGGAATACCTTTAACTTTTCCTTTATAATGAAAATATATATAATTCATGTGATTCTGTGAAAACCCAAAATACATAATATTTGGGTGTGTACAGTGTATGTGACTTTAACCACTGAATGTGGCGTAAAACACCAATCAACCAATCTTCACCGATTAAGCACATGAGTGAAATAAAACTGAAAAATGGTGTAACACTGTTAGTCAATGAAGCAAACAAACAAACCAATCTATAAATATTGTGTCTATCTCCTTCCGTTTCCAGACATTGGCCTGGAGTATGAGGAAGGAGAGACGTACCAGCATTTTTTAGACTTCTATAGAGACGTTCTACCTGAGTTTCAAAAGCTTGGTCAAGTTATACAGTTCAAGGTGTGCTGTAACTACGAGCCTCATCTCAGAGGAAATGTTTATGTGAAGTTTAGAAGGTAAGCAGGATCATTAGATGGACTGTATACCTGGTAGAGAGCCTCATCTCAGAGGAAATGTTTATGTGAAGTTTAGAAGGTTAGCAGGATCATTAGATGGACTGTATACCTGGTAGTGAGCAGGTGGTTGTTGTGCCCTGGTGTTCTTATACCTAATAGCATCAGGAAGCCGACTTGGCTCTATGTTTCATGTCTTGTACATGTTTGTGCTGTAATGTCTCAGTGCACTGAGGGTGGTTTTCTTCACCCATTGACCAGGCACTCTATTAAGAGTGAATAGCCTGAGGTTTATTGTAAATCCCCTTTTCGTTCCGACAACCGTGCAAAATACATTTGTTAATTTAAAACTATCATTAGAGGCCTTTAAGAAGGTTAAATAGAGCATCTAGAATCATTTAAATATGACTTTTTGAAAAGGATGTTTCATACTGACATAGTAATTTAAATTTTATTTTGTCCCCAAATTATGTTCATATCTTACCATAATCAAACATTGTTCCAAATAATGACTTCCTTATGTGCACTTGGTAAAGAGAATCCAATACACTATTTGCTCTTTTTGCCCAGTTTTAGCCGCTCTGTGAAGAGATTGACTCACCACTGTTGTAAACATCTTAAGTCCAAGTGTTCATTTTACAATGTACATTGATTTAAAATATCTTGAATAAGGTCTAATTCCAGGGTCATGGGTCAAGGTCATTTTGGACCTTTGAGGAATAAGTTTATCAGAGCATAGCCATATAGAATGCACAAACATGTAAGATGATAGACAATACTGCGAGGGGATTCGTATCACATGTAATGCCGCCTTGTTTTTGAATGAAACTGGACAGAGTATTCTATAAAATGGTAGTTTAATAAAAATGCATTGTTAATGTTGTTTAAGGGAGGAAGAAGCTCAGTCAGCCTATGCAGCGTTTAATGGGAGATATTACGGAGGAAAACAACTCTCTGCTCAGTTCGTTTACATTGAGAAATGGAAATTAGCTATTTGTGGTAAGAAAGAATCTGGGTCGTATTTTGACAAAAGGTTGCTATATTCATTATTGCTAAATAACCCCCCTTCACAGTACCCGGAATAGGTTCGATCCCCTCTGTTGACTATAGGTAAAAAAAGGAAGTTTTCCGGTGGCTTACAAGGTTTCTTCTCAGTTTTCCACCGTACACCGTCAAAGCAAAATAATAATAAATAATAAGTCGTCATATAGGTGAAATACTCTTGAGTACGACGTCAAACATCAAACAAATAAAGAAACAAAGCTAAAAGACAAGCATGTGCCCTGGTTCTCTCTGAACTAAAGGGCGTCAGGAAGTCCATTTGTTGTGGAGTGCTGTTTTTCATCATGTAAATTAATGTACTGTGGTGTCTTCTGTGTTGCCAGCTTCGCTCAGGGTGATCTTCTTCGCTGATTTGGCTGGCTTCACTGCCCTCACTTGAGTGAAGTAACCTAAAGTATGGCGAAAAACATCAATAAAACTGTGTCCCAGCATCGTTTCAAAATAACCTTAAATACGGTGTAAAAAGTCAATCAAACAAACCTTAAGGACGAATCAGAATGAAATAACCTGTATCCAATCCAAAACATGTCATTTCTTGTTCACTGGATAGTATTGTTCAAAATTAATCCAACCAAACAGTACTATTTGTGCAGCTTACAAATATCAATACAAATTTGCCAAGAGGCTATACTATGAATGGATAGACCACATTAGCTGTGACAATATCACATTTGATTTTGAACGTATCATGAATATTTAGTGGTTTTCATGGTTTTGTTCTTTTTTAAAATGTTACTTCAAACTTACTTGGTTAATTTGCTGGTAGAAGGGGAAACTTTTTAACCTCTTTGCCCCATTGCTGTATTTTTCTTGATTTGAAATTATAGTTTATTTTTTTTACATCTCTTCAGGTCTTTATGGAACTAACAGATGTCCAAAAGGGAAAAATTGTAATTTTTTACACGTTTTCCGCAACCCTAACAATGAATTTCGTAAGGCTGATTTTGATCAAAATCGATATAGAGGACAGTTGGAAAGAAATTTCAGCGACAGACACAGAAATGGCTACAATTCAAGTAGACGTAGCAATTCTTATCGGAGGTCTAGATCACGGGAGCGAACAACCAGGTCACGTTCACATCGGCGCTCAAGATCAAGATCTCTTTTAAGAAAGCATTCCCGTTCAAGGTCACCATCCAGAAAGAGGTCAAGGTCACCATCAAAGAAGAGTTCAAGGTCGCCATCAAAGAAGAGGTCAAGGTCGCCATCAAAGAAGAGGTCAAGGTCGCCATCAAAGAAGAGGTCAAGGTCGCCATCAAAGAAGAGGTCAAGGTCGCCTGGACGATACAGGTCAACATCGAGGAAAATGTCAAGGACACCCATAAGGAGGTCAAGGTCACCTTTAAAGAAAAGGTCACGTTCAAGAGACAGCAGGGGAACATCACCAAGAAGTGTATATACCAAATCACGACGCCATAAAAGTCGATCCAGAAGTAAATCTAGACGGTATAGTGTAGTCAAGTCCCGATCAAGGTCCAAATCTAGATCCCCTAACTCCAGTGATGAAATTAAAAACATAGAAAGAGTGCCTCAATCAAACAATCCCTGTGATAGTATTCAGGACACTGCAACTTCTAAAGAAGAAAGTATTAATTCTGTGTCAGGCAATTTGTGTGACATTCCTTTACCTCTTTGTAGCTCGTTAGAAACTTCATCTTCACAAAAACAGGACAACAACAAAAGATCAGATTCACCAGAAAAAGATAAACATTCTCATCGACGGAAAAGTAAAAAATATAAAAAGGAGAGACATTCCTCTGAGTCAGTCGCGAAATACTCTGAAACTGTGGACTCAGATATCAAAGAAAGTGTCAAAAATGTTTCCAAGTCCTTGAGTTTATCAAATAGTCCATCAAAGTTGGCACTTGTCAAT
>JAVFBZ010209739.1:0-13195 GCA_032466195.1 Katharina tunicata
CCACTCCTTTAGAGTTATATTTCTGCCACTCCTTTGTGTCATTCTATTTATTGAAAGAGAACTTCCGATGGGATTAATTGAGTCACACTCACCTCATGGTAGGTTCTAAATGTACTGGAAAGGAATTGTTCATGAACCATTGAGAAACACAGAAAAGTAATATGTTGCTACAGTTTACCACTGTCATATGAGTGAAATAACCTGAAGTCAAACCCCAATTAAACAAATAAATACATTGGTTAAAGACAGCAACATTTGAATTGTTTGTTTCCAGTCAGGGGCACAGCCACCAGAAACGGATAAAATCTCAAGAGTAAAAAGTTTGTTCCAGCCCAACATGAGGTCGCTACAGGAAGTCCAGTCAAAGGGTCCTAGGCCTAACACTGCAGCCCCGCAATTTAATGGTAAGTCTAATGGTTTTATTATCTAAAAATGCTTTCTTTACATTCACAAAACATTCTAATTTATAATATTTTAATTAATTGGATCTGAAGATCTGTAATTGAAACAATTTGTCTTTAATTATATTTGACAAATTTATGGCGGGCCAGCGCCGTGGCTCAGTGGTTAGCGCGCCTGACTGCAGATCCTCCTTAGATGTACCGTACGGGTTCAAGTCTCCCAGTGGACCTGAGGTATATGAGGGAGTCACACGAGGTGACTTCGGCAACCGTGGGGGCGGTTTTTACGAGGTTTTCTCCCTGTTTTCCGCCGTATTGAGTAGAGCAGATTAAGAAGTGGAGAATCCGTCGTCATATAAATGAAATACCTTTGAGTACGACTTTAAACACCAATCAAACAAACAAACAAACAAACAAATTTATGGTATTGATTGGGCAGAAAAAGAAAATAGAAAATATCAATACCTCTAATTTAAAGTAGCCTTATCTGAAAGCTGAAGGAGCTTTATCTCATATTGCCAGGAGCTTGATTTATATTAAAAACTGTGAAAACAGATATCTAGTGTTAAAGAAAAAGGCATTTCTGTTAGTTGCAAAGTTAACTGTTAAGGAGCTATAAATTAATAAGAGAGGAGATTTATCTTAAAAGCATAGATTTTATATCTTCAATTGTTAGAAATTATATTGACTTGACATATCTTTTAACTTTGTGGCTCATATATCTAACATAGTTATAAGCTATTTTTCATGTTAAAAGTCTATGGTGATGTATTTAATTTTATAGAGAGGCCAAGTTCATAATATAAATATCTCCAAGAGTAATGTTGTCTGAGCCTGTCTCTTGATAAATAAAGATAAATAAATATTCATAGAAGTGAATGAATTAAGTCTAGTTGTTAGTAACCGTCATGTAAATAAAAAAGTTGTCAGAAACCATTTTACTAAAATTAATCTATTCACTTTGACATTTGTAAGGTACACCATAAACCATTGTTCAAACAAATTAAAAAAGTTGTTCTTGCATGTCTGTGAACAGGTAGCAACAATGCAAGGCGTGATTCGCCCAGTGGGAGTGGGGGTAGTGGAGGAAGCCCCAGGGTGACTTCTACGGCGACATCGGCATCCCCTGCTGACAGCTCAGGGTCCTCACAAGAACAAGCCAGTGTACCTAGCGATGCTGGGGCTATCTTTGAGGTAAAACACATCCATTCATTTTAAATTTGTTCTGTGTTTTACTTTTATATATTGGTTTTTACATTAACTGGGGGTAAAAAAAGAAAGAAAAAAACTGTTTTTTTTTTAGTTATGGAGTAAAATATCAAGCTGGTGTCAAATGGTACTAAAGCTAAATAATAGTTTAATTTTCTTTGAGCACAGATTAGAATTAACCTATGATTTCGATCTGTCTTTATAGTTTAATGGTGGGAAATATAAATTATTAAATTATAAAAATGGAATTTAAATCAGATTTGTCGCCAAAAGAAAGGAGCAAAAAAGTATGAATCAATTGAATTTACTAATGGTTGGGCAGTACTTTGTGTGGAGTCTTGGACTAAGATTTCTATAGTGAGACAGGTTCGAAGTGTAAGGAATTGAATTTAGATTAAATAAACAAATTAGAGGAGACAAATTGGAGAACCAGGCAATTTTGGGACATGCCTACATGTCAGAACAGTACAAATTTGTAACTGCGCTCCAGGAAGACCAATTCCAACAAATTAAGTCTTGATAGATGTTGATGAATCACTTGAATTTGGGGTGCTGAAATGTTCCTGAAATTTGTTTTACGGGCGGACTTTTCACTATGCTGCCCTAGACTGATATATGAATTAAGGTTCTGGAAATATTCAAGAACAGATATCACTTATCTGTTCTGATAATACCAAATTTTTGCCATGTGTTTATTCAATTACACAAGATTTGAAATGTATTATAAATAGGTTTTACTGTACTTGGTGGGAATTGTGCGAATTTAAAAAATGTTATCTAAAAAGAAGTGCTTTATATAATTCTGCTCCCGAACTCACAGTTTGAAACACTTGTCAAATATAAACAGAAGAACCATGCTAAGATGGCCTTGCGAAGCTGACTTGTGAATTACTAGCTGATGTGTCAAGCGCAATTGATGCTCATAGATTTCCAGCATGAGTAGTTACCTCCCTTGCTGAATCAATTCCCTGTCATATCGTAGCTGTAGTATTTATGACTGTGTAGCAAACTGCCATCTGTTTGTCTGTGAATCACTTGTGTCAAATATTTTCACTTGGCTTATGTGTTCCATCTGAGAAATTCTTGGGATTAAGAAATGTTAAGAACTGTACTTATGTCTCCTATCAGTCATGTAAGTCATCTTGTCAGCCCTCACGGCTAAGGGCAGTATGTTTCGGGCTTACATTCATGCTTTAATACTTAGCACTGGAGGAAGATTTCCTTTCCAACATTTGGATCACTCCGCCTTCATTTAAGTAAAATACCCGTGAGTACAGTGTTAAATGTCAATCCATCAATCAAACATCTTTTCATTTTCAAAATGTGTGTTGTCCTTGAAAAGATATGAAATGGAGGTTTTCGTTTGGTTGGGAAGCTCTGTGGTTATGTGAGTTTAGTATATAATCTGGTAATTGCTTTCAGCAAAGTTCACAGATTAAAGTTTTACATGACATTGAGGCAAGTGAATGTTTGCTAAGGATGAGCAAGTTTTTTCTAGGTTTTTTGCCTTTCAGTGTCAATTTATTATCGTTATATAAATGAAGAACCATTGGGAACCAAGTTAATACAAAGCAAATTATCCTCTAATAAGGGCAGTGTGTTTGGAGTATTACATTTATGCTGTCGTACTTAGTACTAGAAAAACATCATCTTTATCAACAGAGCTAATACTTGAAGTGGCTTCATATTATCAGGTTGTGTTAGTCGCTGGTTACTGTTGAAGTACATTGCCGATATGTAAGGGAAATACCCTTGAGCACGGTGTTAAACACCAATCAATGTCAATTAATAACAAATATTTTTCACATACAGTTCTGAAGTCCTGCTGAACATGATTTGTCTTCATCCTATTGATGTGGCTGAAGTTAAATGTGACGCCATCCTTGGTTGCCATAAAAGTTGCCAAATGTAAAATATAAGAGCTTGCGCGACCAGTAATATCATCAAGGTTTTCCTATAAAGCTGCCTGTTTTTATCATTTCAATCCTTCAGTCGAGTGTATGACAGAAATCGGGGGGTGCATGAACATGGGCGGATTCTATGGGCGGTAATCAGACTGTGATTGACAGCTGTCAGTAAGAAACTGGCCTTTTTGTTTTATAGTTGGTTGTGTCCGTTTCTGTTTCCTCAGATCAATGAGAGACGGGAGGCAGACGGGCCTGTAGAAAGTGATACTGTTCACACGTATGAGACGTGCTGGCAGGACTAGACAAACTCCCAGGGTATCTCCCTTTCTCTGATCTCTCTTCTCTCCCTGCATGATTTCAATGTTCCCAAGACTGTTGCAAGATATGCGGACCCCATACAATCTCCATTATACAAACAGTAGGAGTCAATTCCCCTTATTCCTCAGTATAAACAAAATATTCTCACTTTCATATTTACATTCACACAAACACAGTAATAAAAAAAAATGCTTCTGGTTCCATGAAGAAATATTAAGTCCCTCTTACCCTTTTCAAGAAACACCATGTGTACTCAACTCCTTGAAGTCCTGAGTCCCTTGAACAACAATATCTTTCTCAGTTGATTTCCAAGTGCCATATTTGACAGGCCTGTACTTGGAGTTCCCAATACAAAAATTATGTTCGCTGTCCACGATACAAGCATCATGACGCTAGGATTTCTGTACAAATACCATGACCCCTGTCCTCTGTTGAAATAGCCAAATACCATGATGCTTTCTCTATCCTATACCAAGCCTTACAATATTGTAATTGCTCTGCCAAACATGACACAGATCTAAATTGACTGACCCAATATATATATATATCATGCTTCCGGCACATATGTCACAGAAGCACTCATCGCAGCCAGCCTTTAACCCCTAGTATAACCATCGCTTTCATTTATCATCCCATCCACCCAACACTTGTCACCTTGGCATGCCTAACATGTGAACAAGAAAAGGCCTAAATGTTTATTATTTTAGTACGCAAATGTAACTACAAGAGGATTAAAAAGTGGCATAGATTGATGAAATTCTGAAATGAGGAGATTGAGTCACCCCACTTCCTCTATTGTACTGGCCTGTGTATGTACAACACATAATTGGCCCATCTATTCCAACTCCACTGCCCTTTTAACCCTTAATACCCAGGCTGTTGTATGTAGCACAAGTTGTTTTTTAGTGTTTGATATTGGCATTAGGTATGTTTACTGTAGTTTGCTTTATTTATTATTTTTATTTCATAGTTGTCAGATTGACTTTTTATGGAATTGTAGATTTTGTCATGATCAGTTGTATCGTCGTTATATTTATAGTAACAGGATGGTTTGTTTTCAATTTTTTTTAAATATTTCCTTTTTCTATTTTTATTTACAGGTGTTGTACTTTAAATTAGCTGAATTCTTTTAACCTTTTTCAGAGTATTGCTGATTCAATAATGTAATTTAAATGGGATTTAAAATGTGTGTGACATATTCTAATTCAATTCCAAAATATCTTGTGACGGCTTAGAGTATAACAACATACAATAAATCAGTATCTTATTTTTGTCTATGTATGTTAGCCGAAAAGACCAAAAAGAGAAATTTATAATTAGATTATAATAGTAAAAAGCGAGAAGGTACAAAAAGAGCAGACAATCCGTCAGCCTACTAAAAATGTTCAGCCTTTGATTAATTATTAATTTAAAGATAGCTTTTTAAAAAATAAACCCATAGTTGTTAATTGATTGAAAATTTTAACAAATATATTTTATTTTTGCCCACCCTAAATGTTTTTTTCATATTTCAAGCATCATACATATTCAGCTGTCTATGTTGTCATGTCAACCGTTTATAAAGTATCGTTTTGTCATGCTCAATTTAACATTTAATTTTCCTGTGCTGCCAATAATTAACTGATGGTTTGAAATTACCTATTTATTTCATTGTTGTTGTTGTATTTGTTTTGTCTTAAATGTTTCATTATTTCATGTGAGCATATATGGTTGTCATGGTTATTGTTAAATAAACCTATTGTATTCATTTACCTGTATGAATAACACATATTAAGTTAATATTCATTCATTTTAAGTTTCAAATTGGAGATGCAGTGATGGAACTTCCAAAGCCAAGTCTGTGCTTACCTAGAATTAATATAAAAATAACTAAATTAATTGCTTTTAGAACATATTAATAGATCAGAAATCTTTATCAATAACTTTTCATTCTACAGAAAAACCCGGAACATTATTTGTAACTTAGTTATGGGAGCATCTGTAAAAATTTTGATAAAAATGAAAAATAATATTAATGCTGATTTTTTTGTAAATACTGGTATCGAGGTATTCTATAAAATTTGTGGGGAATATTTTTTTTTAATATTTATTTTTTAAAAATTAAATGTGTTTTGTTGTTGATCTTTTTAGGATGCATTAGAGACTGGAAACTGGCGTCTATCTATGGCGTCTACCACAAGCAGCAATCCCAGCAGCCCACCTGGGTCAAACCGCCATAGTTTGGTTGATGATAGAGACCACGGTCAAGACAGCTCCGGCAGTGAATGGTCCAGGTTATAGAAGACAAAGCTGAATGTTAAGTCATACTTGTGATGTGAACTGGGGGAAAAGTCTTCACAACTTCAGGAAATGCAGAGCCATAGTCAATGAACTGACTGGATAGACAACACATACTTCCAGCTGAAAAGTTAAAAATGAGATTTTTCAGGAAAACATCTTTTTGCAATGTGGTTAAAATTGCCAGTAAATTTAATTCTGAAATTGCTACCGTGCTCTTTGGTTAAGGTGATGCAGAACTTCAACCAAACTACTATTGTATCCAGCCAGACAACATACAGAGTTCAATATATAGATATATCACAGATTAAGCTGTCTACCTGTCTTTATCAGCACTCCCCAGATTTATCTCCCCTTTCTTCTCATCGTGACATAATCCTGTTGGATTGCAGAAGACATTTGCCATCAAATGCGATAAGAGATTGTCTACCTTCATTCCGAATTGATCTCCGAACAGATTGATCAATATCATGGTCTGATGGATAAAGGTGGACAAATTGCGTAAATACAATTGTGTCGTGATCTAGTTAGACTAAAGTATCATATCTTCCGGACAAATCTTTGGCAACATCTATTTGGTGCTTATAACCCATGTTTTATTTGTAATGTACTGAATGTGTTTTATTATAAGATAACCGTCATGCAACGAGATGCAATGTGACACAAAAACAACTAAGTCGGCTCACTTGTCATGATGAACACCAGCACTAATTTCATGTGAATAACGTCGTCTTTTTTTAAATCACCTATTTCAGTCTCATTTTAGAGATCAATTTCAAGTTTTCCAGGATGTGTTAAAACAAAAACGTTAAGCACATTAGGACCTGAATTTCCCTCATTCAGTCTATATAGCCTTTTTACATACACCATAACGGCTGTCAGTAAATGATGTGGCCTGAAAGTTTGGAGTTTAGCACTTGCCACTCTGGATATTGAAGACCCTCATTAAATGGACTTGCCGTGTTCCCACGAAGAAGCCATATTTGTGAAATGTAAACACACAAGTGATGGGTCATATCAACCTGTTGATATCATATGTGCATAAGCACTAGCTATAGTTGTTATCCATGATATTTCATTAACCAGAAACTTCTAATGAAATCTCTTAAATAAGTGTGTTATTAACTGGTCCATATCATAGATAAACTCGATACTTCATGGGATCTATCTCAAAGGACAGGGGAGAGATACAACAAACTCTTTGTATGATTTCTCGACATATATATCAATGTCTATATATATACAAACATGTAAATATATAAATATGAATGAACAAAGATTGAGGTGTATGCTATGTACAGTTCTTATTCTAACAATCTTTACCATTAACTTGTGTCTTATGTCAGGTTTTCAACTCGCGCCTCAATGGATGCCAGTATAATTGTATGATTTCTATGCTGGAGCCACAGTACATATATTATGGTTTCTGTTTTCTGTTGTACAGCTTGAGTTTATAGTGCTGGTGATACATGGATCTTGTTTTACTTGTGTTTTCCCAGCGTGCACTGTAGTGACATTTTATTGTTTTTGTACCCTTTTAAAATATAGCAAAAATGCTGTCTGTGCAGTGTATCTATACTACTTTCCCGAACGCATACAACACTAAAAAATTAATCCAGAAAATGACACATGTAAATAATGCAGTAAAAATGTAATGAACTTTGATAGTCTACTTTTTTTAAGAGCTGCCTTAACTAAAACAAATATATGTGATAGCCATGGTTTGGGACTACATAAGTACTGTAGAGACTACTTTGCAATGAAATGTCACCTGTAAAGTACGAAAGCAATCATTGTCACAAACTGTAACCCACCACCTGCCAATTTAAATGCACACTGAAATCAGCTTGCATTTATCAGACTAGAAATCACGTACATGTACCTAGTTAATCAAAAAGCTATTGTGTTATAGCTATGACGAGTGCTTTTCAGCTCCCCTGTACACATTTACTGGCAAGCTCCAGATTTTTGTAACCAGTAAGGCTGTAATATAAAGTTGATATTTCTTCAAATGATTATCATTATGTCCATGAATGTAGTGTTGTACAGGTTTTTTTTTTTATTTCTGGCCACCGCTTTTGTACTGTATGCTTCATACTGACAATATTGTAAGTACAATGTTTTTGGGTGAGTAATATTACTGTTTTTACAAAATCCTTTTTTTTTGTCCTTCATTGGTTCTATATAATCAGGCTTTTCCATTCTACATTTTCCATATTTCGTAGTCTAATTATGAATATTCTGTACTGAAATCAGTAAAATGGTTAATCATAACCAGTTAAAGATTAAAGAACAATTTATAAAGTTTCTGTTATGCTTAAAAAGTATCCATATCCAATTAAAGAATTAAATTAAAGAATTAACCGATTACAGATCCCAATTTAATCACCAGTTACAAATTTTTGTTATTCAGTTGAGTTACAGAATTTATGATTGCTTTAAATTTGACTATGGTTAAAAAGAGAATTAGCAACCAGAACATTTTTTTCTAGTCATTAACGGAAAAGATCAGTTTTCTTGGTACACAAGTCCCTTTGATCATCAACATTCTTTTCTTCCTAGTATTTTATTAATTTTTTTACCTACATTTATTTTTAATACCATTGCAGAAAACTTTTGTCCTCGACAAAATAAGAAAACATGATTTTTCATGGATGATCAACTCCAGTTGTTAATCCATAGTTTGTGTTCTGTTATCTATGTATGTGTTAATATTGCAAATTTTGTTGTCGTCTTCAATAATTTCGACTTGATATTATCAAATTACTTCTGATATTTAAAAAAGATGTGGTAGATCAGTTAAAGTGTGTAAATCCCAACAGATACAAGTATTTTATCTATACATTATATACATTTTCTATCGATGTTTTGTACTGATATATGCACAAGTTTTATATCAATTTATTAGTGTGATATAATGACACGAACTACAGTATGCATTTTAACATTTAACTGCTTCACACTTGCTTGACATCATTGTATACAAAATGGGAATGAAGTAGGATTAACTTTTATTTTAAAATCTCGTCATCTCAACCTTCTCTATTAAATTGCAGACAATCTCTTATATGTCAATATTTGTACTACAGAGCTAGGTATTATTCAGAAGAATCACTAAAGTTGCCTTCACACGATGCGATTTGTGGTAACGACTTTAGGGGATTCCCCGTATAAGCAGCCTTTTGATTGGTGTATGTTTTTTCCTGACAAATATTGACAAATCAAAGGTCTGTAAATAAGGGTAATCCCCTTAAGTTGTTACTACACATAGCACTGTGCGAATTCACCTTAACTTGTGATTTTCCTGTTTCTGGCTTTATTTGTTGAGAGTGAATCTGTTCCAGACAACCGTTGTAATCAAAAAGCTTATATCTGACAGACACCAGGCTTGCAATTTAAATGCATGAACAGGACAGTCTGAAGAATTCAGGGAAGTCAAAGTGTTGATCAGTGTAGCTGTTGACTAACCTTACTAACAACTTCCATAGCAGAACTTTATACTTTACAGTATCTTAATGTCTACGGTAAGTTATAATATGTCTGGTGGAATAGTACCATGTGATAAAAACCAGATGTAAAAACGCTCCTCTTTTTTTCTTGCATATTGCATATTTAATGTGCAATAACACACGGTTGGTGAACGTTTTAGATCTGTTTTCTTATTGTCGAGCTGTTTCTTCTTGCAGATCAAAAACCATCATTGTCCTTTCCCAGAAAAACTAATTTTAATCATTTTCGGCTCGATATCATGTGCTCACATTATTCTATTTCCAAGTAGCCCTTCTTTCTCTTTCCAACATCACTGACTAGCTGGCAATAAAGGCAAAACATTTGGATATTTGTCAAATTGATTTTATTTTCTAATCGGTTAAATAAATCTGTTGTAGTTGTGTTTAGTTGATTTCCATATGTAATCACAGCAATTTTTCACCATTAGATTCTTTGTGTACCGGTATAAGAATATGCAATTAAAATTGACCATTTCATAACTCAAACTTATAATGTAACATCTTTGAAGAGAATGATCATCCCGTATCTATGCCCTTTCCATATGCGTGTTGTTTTACTGTTCACTTTTTTTTAGCTACTGTTTGCAACAAAATAGTAAAGCGTTACCTACAATTAATCAGTATACCTAGATACGGAAATCTGTATCTTTATAAGTGTACCGTGTATCCTTATATAACATCTGCTCATCCCACCTGTTGTCACAAAGCCTACAAATAACACAATGTATTATATGAATTATGTATAGAATAACAGTGTTTTTTGATACAGCCTGATGTATCTTCCATAATCTATACCATTGTGTCATTGAGACATACAAATAAACTTGTAATAATACTATACATTCTGTGTTCCTAATTGTCTTGTTATAGAGCGCATTTGTGAATATGACGGTCTGTTTATATATATTTTTGTAAAGAGTATAGTAACACTGGCACAGGGATATCAACTAAATAAAACCGATATATCATCTCCTGTTCTATACTATAAATTCCCAGAGACAAGTTTCTGGGTAGATCTTGATCTCAAGTTGTTATAGGTAACCCACAGACATCTTGAGAAAATTATGGGGGAGAACATATATATATTTTTGTAAAGAGTATATATACTTATCTATAGATATTATCTCAAAGAGTATGATCACGCTGGCACAAAACGTTGAGTTATTAAAACGTATGAATCGCCTCGGGTTCTAGCTAAACTCTCTGGAAACATCTTAATCTGGAGTTATGGTTAACGTAAAGGCATGTCGGGAAAAGGTAACAGTTTACATGGTAAATATTTCTAGATAACATGTGCCGATTGTGTAGTAAACATTGATTTCTAGCACAGGCTGAACAAAAACCCCAAAAAATAAAAACTTATTACTTCCGCAACTACCGTTAGCTACAGCTATGAATTCGCTAATGCAGAAGGCAGCGTCGTCTTGAACAATATGTCTTTTAGAGTTATGTAGTTCTTGTAAGCAATAATATACCTGTTTTAGATAGGTTTAGACATACGATCCCTCACTTGGTTCCAAATTGAGAAGCTACGGATACAACATTTTGAAATATATAAATATTAATGCGATAAACTTCTCACCACATAGCGTTTTTGTTTGTTTTCCTCTTCCGACGGGTGGAAGAAAAGGTATTTAAGCTTACTGATGATACCCACCAACTAGTCAAAGGCAAATCTGTTGTGATTCGGAAAAGGGGGTAACTGTCTGAAACCAACAAGCCTGTTAACCTTAGAGCCAACTGTCATTTAAGTTCTATCAAAGTGTTATCGCCAATAGCTAAATGTTTCTTCCTTCCGGGTCATTGGATCTTTGCTAACTAAGGATTTTATTCCGAGCTACAATGCACAGTGTAGATTACTTCGGAATAAAACTCTTGGCTAACGAAGATGAGGTAGTTCAGTTTTAGATCGTTTTGAAATTATGACGATTGGAAAAGAGATATCGAAACCTCTCTTACAGATACATATTGTAGCGTACAAGAACAAAACTCCTTACTTATTGGTAAAGACGAAACTCACTTCGGTATCGGATAACCCGTGACTGTTGTCATCCTCACGAATAGGCTTATGGGTTTGTTTACATTTCTAAATGATACTCATTTCAGGTGGGATTTTTTAAAGCTATACCTGAATAAAAACATAACTGTAGAGCGTCACAAATTTAAAACACGTAATGTAAGGACGAAACAATTGATCAATATGTCACAGAACTTAAACTCATTACGAGAAACTGTAAATTTGAGCAAATGACAGAAGAGTTTATTTGAGGTCAAATTGTGCTGGGGACAAAACGTGACAAGAGTTAAGGAACGTTTACCTCGTGAAGAAAATTTAACTCTGCTGAAGGCATTAAGTGTGTGTAGAGCTGACGAAGAGTCTAAAAAATAAATGAGCAGTTTAGTTGAGGATTCAGGTGCTAGTAACAGCAAATAGTTCATGGTGTCAAACACAAAACTGGCTCTTAACTTTATGCACACAGTGGTAAAAAAACAAACACAAAAATCAAGGAGGAATTATACACCAAATCGGGAACAAACTTTCGCATCAAACACGAAAAGTGACAAACAAAAAGGATAGAAGGTGTACGGTATGATTGTGAAAAATGTGGCTATAGACACGAAATACAGAATTGTCCAGCTTTTTGGGGAAAATGCAGAAAGTGTGATAAGCCAAATCATTTTAAAAGTTGTTACACTATAAATGTACACTATGTTGATAACAATGACTCCGAGAGTGACAATGAAACTGGGCATTTCTTTATAGGTGCTGTAAACAAGAAAAATCTGGGAAAAACACAGATTGAAACCAATGAGTGCTTTGTTAAATTACCTGTTCAAGGACAACTAAATTTCAGAGTGACACAGGGTCTAAAGTAAACATACAACCTCTCAGTGTATTTTAAAAAATAAAAACTACTGGTATCAATTTGCAAAACAAAAAGTCAACAAAGTTGCTATTCAGGTCAAAAACTACTTGTCAAATTTAAATGTGAACTGAAAGTTTAAGACAGTTACATGGGTTTCTATGTTATCGATATTTATGATTTTGATCTGAAGTACATACCTGGCAAACAGCTTGTTGTGACTGACACGCTGTCACGTGCACTCTACCGGAAAGTAGAAATTCGGAAAACCTGGAATCTGAATTGTCTTGCTATGTTCACAGAGTTATTTCAAATATACCAATTAAAGACACTAAACTGAATGAAATTCGTGAAGCCACACAGAATGAACTGAGTGACCTCAAATCTGTTATCCTAAATGGGTGGCCAGAAAATAAAAAGAATGTGTCATCAGAAATTAGTGAATTTTGGAATTTAAAAAATGAACTCTCCAAAGCAGAAGATTTAATCTTAAAAGGTGAGAACATTGTCATTCCAAGATCTCTTGGGAAAGAGATGTTGAACAAAGTTCATTCAGGTCATTTAGGAATTACAAAGTGCAGGCAACGTGCACGCGACATTGTAGTTTTGGCCTGAGATGAGTTCTCAGATCTTAGACATGATCTCGAAATGTGACATTTGTCTGGAACACAGAAACTCAAATCAGAAGAACCAATGATATTATCACCCAT
>JAVFBZ010209760.1:0-13194 GCA_032466195.1 Katharina tunicata
CACTCTACCTCATGAACAATAACCCCTACTGCTCTATACCCTATGTGGACATTCCAGGTGTATGGAGGAAGTAGGCAACACTTTATGTCATGAACAATAAACACTGCTTCTCTATGCCCTATGTGAACACTCCATGTGTATGGAGGAAAAGGCAACACTCTACGTCATGAACAATGAACCG
This sequence comes from Katharina tunicata, assembly GCA_032466195.1. NCBI lineage: Eukaryota > Metazoa > Mollusca > Polyplacophora > Chitonida > Mopaliidae > Katharina > Katharina tunicata. The sequence goes on from JAVFBZ010209760.1 coordinate 182, forward strand.
TACTCCTCTATGCCCTATGTAGGTACTCCAGGTGTATGGAGGAAGAGGCAACACTCTACGTCATGACAAAGGTTTATGCCATGTAACATGGTGAGTTAACACATTCTGAGCAGACTCACAGATTACGCAGCAAAATATCGGCTTCTTGTTGCCTATCCCATCAGAAAACCCCAATTCAAAGGCTTCTCTAGTATGTATTGATTACACTTTAACATTATTTCTTTTTTTCTCAACAAAAATTTGTCTTCAGTTCAATTATGATGTTCATTCCATAATACGAAACTTAATGACTTTACCCAAAGACAAAACTTGTTTGAGGCATCGACTCAATACAGGTTTCTTTATTTTTCAGATCATTTTGTCTTGGACAGTGTCTTCGTACAAAGGCATTTCAAGTTTGACACGATAATAATTTTGCGGAGTAGCCCACATGACTTACCCAGGAAGTCTTCAGTTTGTGCTTTCGGCGCACCATGTGAGCGATTAAGAGTGTAACTGATTTGTGTTGCTTTGAATCCTCCCAACATGGCCTCGTGACTCAGCGTTGTGGCTGGGTTTGCTTTCGTGGTCTTCTGAGATTTCTTGTTTGAGATTTCTACTCGTAGCTTTTTAATCATGTTTACACTAACATTAAGGTAAATATTTTTGGAACTGGCTCGATGGTAACAACTTTTCTCTTCTTCCAAAGCCTGAAAAAAAAATTACATTTAATAAATAAATCAATAATTTACATTAACCTTTGATAAGGTTTAAATCTAATTCACATCTGTAGCTCCACTGAAAAGTCTGGTGAAATACACTGGTAGTGTTGAGAGAGCACTTCACATCTGCTCTAGGCTTCAACACTATTTTGTCACCAGCATGATGGCCAATCATCATAACAAACTGCTGAAACCTCAAGCAAAAATACAAAGTTCTCTACGCTGGGAATAACTCTACCGGTGTCTTGAAACTAAACCTTCTACTGAAAAAAAGTGTTATTTAGAAATGATCTCAAACGTGAGTTGTGAAAAGGGGTTAAGCAGCCTCATGGAGCCTTGACTGCTTTCTCTGGCACTTTGTCAAATAAAATTTAAAATGTTTTACTTGATGTCAAAAGTCTGACTTAGAAGCTCCCACCTTTTTTTTTTAGCTCAGAGTGTACCAACAATGTCCCCATGCACCTACATGAGCCTGCTTGTGTGGCCCACATATATGTGTCTTTACAGTTAGTGTCTTGACACACATATATGTGTCTTTACAGTTAGCGTCTTGACACACATATATGTGTCTTTACAGTTAGTGTCTTGACACACATATGTGTGTCTTTACAGTTAGCGTCTTGACACGCATATATGTGTCTTTACAGTTAGCGTCTTGACACGCATATATGTGTCTTTACAGTTAGCGTCTTGACACACATATATGTGTCTTTACAGTTAGTGTCTTGACACACATATATGTGTCTTTACAGTTAGTGTCTTGACACGCATATATGTGTCTTTACAGTTAGTGTCTTGACACGCATATATGTGTCTTTACAGTTAGTGTCTTGACACACATATATGTGTCTTTACAGTTAGTGTCTTGACAAGCAATCCCGTACACCCCATTGTTTCTCTTCATGTTGCACACCTGCTCTTTCAAATAAACTCATTTTTGCCTGATAGTATTTCTAGGACAATATCCTTGCACCATATTCACTGTATATACATTTGATTTTGTCGGAAAGACCATGGATATACGGTATACAGACCCTAGTATTGTTGTTTTTGCCATTTTCCACATGATTGCCTTTATTGCATGTTTTTTCCGCTTTATGAAATGACCATTGTCTATATCCACATTTCATTAAGCCTTGTTTCACATGACCAATTTCTGCTGCTAAGTCATTTTTTTATTAGTGATGAGTTGTTTTCCTCTGTTTAGAAGTGTCCTAATGACCCCAAATTTATGGATAAGAAGATGGTTAGAACTGAAATTTAGGTACGGTTCAGTGTGTTGGTTTTCTGTATATAGTGGAGCACAACAAAAAAAAATCACTATTCTTCATTACTAGTTGGGTGAAGGGAGGAATTGTTTCTCGTGAACAGTGTTAACTTCCTATTGTCCCATGCTCAGCTCGTGAACTGTGGCTTCCTAAGTTATGCATGCTTTTTTCTGTATTCTATGACTATATAAAATGCTATGTACATAAATGTTTTTTATTCTTCGTTAAAGGAATTTGGTGGATGCTGTAACGTCAGATTGTTGGTAATATAGAGTCCGGTTGACAAGATTTATTGTTTTCCTTATTCTTTTACCAGCCTGGATGATTAATAATATTTATTTTGGCGTCATATGCCATTATTTCACTTATATGATGGACTGCCAGCCCCATGGATGAAGTAAGTCACTGACATACAGCCTGACGCAGCGCTATTACTTTACCTATGGTCCAACAGCCGAACGCGTCGCTTGTACTTTGCCTAAAGACCAACAGCCCAACGCGGCGCTATTACTTTACCTAGAGATCGACAGCCTGACGCGGCGCTTTTACTTTACCTAGAGACCCACAGCTTGACGCGGCGCTATTACTTTACCTAGAGACCCACAGCCCGACGCGGCACTATTTCTTTACCTAGAGACCCACAGCTCGACGTGGCGCTATTACTTTACAGAGACCCACAGCTCGATGTGGCGCTATTACTTTACCTAGACCCACAGCTCGATGCAGCGCTATCACTTTACCTAGAGACCCACAGCTCGAAGCGGCACTATTACTTTACCTAGAGACCCACAGCCCAACGTGGCACTATTTCTTTGCCTAGAAACCCACAGCTCTGTGCGGCGCTATTGCTTTACCTAGAGACCCACAGCTCCATGCAGCGTTATTACTTTACCTCAAGACTCACAGCGCGACGCGACGGCTAAACAGACTTGCTACATAACCAACTTGTTAAGATACCACTTACTTTGTCATAGGCCTCCTTCTCAGTTTTACAAAGCTTGAGACATTCATCAATGATCAGATTGAGGTATCGCTGTCGAACATTGCTTGGTATTTTGCTGCCAAAATCTACTGGAACAGTAGGCCGTGGGAGTGACACCTGTTATATCAGAAAAGACAATATGAAAACCTCTAATTCAAAAACAAATTAACTCAGCTATCTGTACTTTTATTAAATATGGCAAAGGTCTGGACATCTGGTGAACGAGATGAAATTTTAATTTTCCAATTTTAATTACATGACTCAATATTCTTTCAACCTATTACCATTTTACTCTTTAGCTCAGAGAGCACCAGGAGATAGGAGGCTCCCACTCTACCACATGCACCATTACACAGCATCTACACATTATGAAAATTATAGCTTTACAGTTTTTTTCCAGTTCAAATTATCTTTAAACCTCATTTCAATCACCTCTTTCTTGAAAACAATCTCTGAAATAAGATTGAATTATCGTTGCCAATGTATATCGACACGTTGTCATCCATTGGTTGTCATCCATAGTAGTGCTAATATTTAACCTCAATTTCTACCTTCAGAATAAATTTAAACAGTTGTTACAAACTATTACAATTACTTTGACAATGTATCCTTTCCAAAACTTAAACTCACCACAGTAGGCTCATGTGCTTTCCTCTTCTCAACTTTAGAGGCTGTAGCAATTGTGATTTTATCTTTAGATCGTGAGGCTAAACTTGCTCCATGAGCCAGACGAGACTTCTGGGCTACTCCAGAGCTAGATGGCTAGAGCAATCAAAAAAAGTAAGTACAATAAATAAGAAGTGAAATATATTTCTTGTTTTTTTGCATATATTTATTTATTTATTAGGACTATAACTTAAGACAGTCTTGGAGTCTCAGGACAAGACCCACAGTCTTATAGTGGGTTTTGGTCGTTTTTTAATACCATTTTAGAAATATAACAGCACTCAGATTAAGAAACTAATTAAAATGAAACCTGTAATTACAATTTTACAAATCAGGAAGTGACGTACGCGGTGCTAGTGACCCACAACATCTCATATGCTATTCCAGTGTTAAACGTAAACTGTGGGTCTTGTCCTTTAATGCTGGAGTAGGTCTCTCCAACTCAGACAAACCACTGACAGCGATAGGACTTTATTCTTACTCGCTCACATTTTATATAAGTATTGTTTCCAAACTGATGGTCATGCACTAACTTACAGGTGCACTGAATGAATTACAACAATGTACAATCATGCATTTATTAAATCATATACTGTATTCGTACGTGTAACTTGGGCATTCATGTAACTTGCGCATCCCAAACCGAGGCGCTAAATTGAAGAAAAAACCTCTATGCACGTGTATTATGCGCATAGTAGTTTTATGGATTTAGTTCTTCTCCAACCAGGTGGTAATCACCGCGATATAAGTGGAGATACAATAAAGCGCCCCTGGCGTGTGTACGGTAAGCCATAATGCAAACCCGAATGTAATTTAACGTCATGTAACTTTTATTTGTTTTTTAAATACATGAATGCAAACACTGTTAAAAGCATGGTGAACATAGTAACAGAGCAAGAATTATATTTTATTAAACAAAATTTGTATTCTACAAAACTTGGTGTTGATCTCGTTGACCCGTGCATTCTTGTTGTTGTTGTTTCACATCCGCGTAATGCCGGACATGTTTGACAGACGTTTTGTCAAAGCACACATTTAAGAAATGGGTATAATACGGTATGCGATTTTAAAATTCAGCCGTATGAAAATGGCAAATAAAAGAAACTTCCAAGAACATTCTGAGATCAGTAACATAAGTGCATATAAACAGAATGAACAACAGTTTTTCATCCACCCACCACAGATTACCTGATTTGACTGGTTAGCTTTTGCCACCTCCAGGGCACGTTTCTGCATTTGAACAAAACGATTGTGCATAACTTCTGCCGGGCTTAATTTTGATCTCATGCGATTGGCTGGCTTCGTCACAGTTTTCTGCAAAACAAGAAGAAATAAATATAATTTTGAAACTTACAGATCTTCTATAAAGACTTAAATAGCTTATGGACACCTTCCCACAAATATTCCGTTGTTATTCCTGAATGTGGGTTTTGTTCTACTTGGGATTTTCATGACCCATTTCATTTCAACTATTTTTATGATATGTCAGAAGACTGGATGAGGGAAACTGTCGCGACAATAAATGAAAGGTAAGATCTCACCAGTTCTGCAGCATGAGCCACTCGCCTTTTCCCTACACTGGCCTCCGCCTCCTCGTCCTCGTCTACTTTCTTGGGGCGCTTAAAAGTGAGAAAAAAATTGTCTTCATAATATAGGTTACCGTTCAAGACTTTTGTTAAACTATCATCCAGACAAAGCAATCAGAATACAAACTGAGAACAAGATAACAAATTGGCTTGCCTACATCCACCGCCAAGCTTATCGTTATGGGCATTTTATGTAATATTGTCAACAACACACATAGCTTCACTTTAACAAATACTCTGGCATTAATAATATACTCATGAGGAAAGCTAATTATGGTTTTACAAATTAGACTACACATGCAATAGATCTATATTCATTAACTACCGCTTTTCAGTATTGGGTCATTGGGTTGTAGAGCCGAAAAAGATACACTATGCACTAGGAAGTTATGCTGGGTATAGCTGATATATTTGCAAAAAAACAAATAAAATCACATTTGGCAAGTTAATATATTTTAGCTATTTTTATGCCATCATCAGCTCTATATGTTAACCAACACGCTTTGAGTTTCTGTGTTACAAAACTGATCAACAAACTGCTAACGGGGATTCCAATCTCAGTTATCGAATACTGATCAACAAACTGCTAACGGGGATTCCAATCTCAGTTATCATAAACTGATCAACAAACTGATAATGGGGATTCCAATATCACTTGTCGAAAACTGATCAATAAGCTGATAACAGAGATTCTAATCTCACCTTTCCCACGTCTGGTAACTTCACATTGTGTTTATTTTCCTGAAAAATTCTTAGACACTCTTCATACGTGTCCACTTCTTCATCAAGATCTGACATGTCTAACGGAATTTCTACATCACTGTCTAAGTTGTCTCCCCTGTAGGTGTCATCGCTACCGCGATCCTCCCAGGTGTCCCTGTTTAATATTTTGACACTATTCTCGTCACTGGCATCACTATCCATGCCAAACAAATCCACATTCACCTCCAACAATTCTTTTTTGCCTTTAGAGCCATTTGACTCGGAACTTTCGAGTCTTGATAATCTAAGAGCAGTCTTTGCATCAGCATCTGAATCCAGGTGTCCCTTCAACGTGGATTTCTCTCGCTTGTGTGAGCGAGGACTATGGTTATCAGAGCTGGAATGACGCGACTTGCTGTTTGATTTGCTTCTGTAGCTAGAACTGCCAGAATTTCTGTGCTTGGATGATGATGACGATGATGATGACGATGATGAGGTTTTATGACTGTGTGATGATTTATTTTTTGCAGCATTATTGCTCAGTGATTTGGTTCTAGGACTTCCACCATTAACCTTGTCGGACCTGCCATGGCTAGACTCTTTTTCTTTACTACTCCTGCTATCTATGTCTTCGTGATTAGACCTAGGAGTGTCTTTACTGCTAGATTTTACAAGTTTACAGTCTTTGGATTTTCGGTCAGAGTATCTAGCACTAGATTTACTTGCACTATGTTTGTCACTTCTCACAGAGTTTGCCCGCGCGCTGTTTGACTTTGAATCATTACTTTTCTTTTTCAGTTCAAACTTTTTGCTTTCTAAAGATGAGGATGGGTTAGTGGGATTAAGTAAAAGTTTTAAATAATCATCCATGCTAAAGCTGGAATCCGGGGCTTTGTGATCATTATCTGCCTCTGTTTGAGACAATGTGGAAGTGGAGGCTTCATCTACTTTATCAACTGGATATTTATCTGAGGTTTTGGTCGTAGGAATATATTCTGGAAGATTTTCCACCGCACCAGGCTCATATTTTTCAACATCATCGTCGTCACTAAACTCTGCATCGATTTCTGTGTGGCTGCGTTTGGTCGGTACATACTCAAACGGGTCTCCATCTGAGTGGATTGCTCGTTTTCGACTTCGATTATCGCATTGGGAGGTTTTAGATATAGTTGAGAAGTTACTTTCTGGATCATACTCCATTCCTTCGGCTGATTTTCCACGTAATCTGTGGCTGGGCTTCCGTCTCATTTGCTGGAGCTGAACAATTGGTGTAGGATTGTATTCTAACATCGCTCCTCCCTTGGCATGGGTCAGCACAATTTTCTCAGGTTTTGGTTTAGTTTCCAGCGAGCTGATTGGAGTGGGAGTATATTGAATACCCGAATTGCTCCCCACCTCTTCACTGATTGGTTCATACTGTTGAGCAGGCCAGTACTTGCCATATGGCCCTATTTTACTTCCGTCTGAATCTTCCTTTGTTTCATCTTGGTCCTGTTTGTCAACTGTTTTCTCTGGGACGTCTTCATCATCATGAGTCTTGGTAGAAGATGCGTTACCTCTTGACTCTCTTGTTGAGGATTTATTCCTGCTACTTGGACCTCCATATATAGCAGGGACAGTGCTTTCCTCTGTATCATTACTCCCAGACCTCTGAGATAAAGTGTATCCTGAAAAATATAGGTCAAACATATATATTCTTTAGCCTAAAGAAAACCCAATATAAATATTTGAATTGGAAGACAGAGTTTTGATGATAAAATCTGACTACATGAATTCAAACAGTTGTGTTGTGACAATCAAGTAAGTACATGTTTGTTTGATTGAGGTTTTTTGCCAAACTTAAGATTATTTCTCTCAAATGACGGTGTGCTACCCCAATTGCTGAAGGAAACCACCCTGAACAAGACTGGTGTCACAAGACACTACAGCATATTTACAGGACACCAAAACGTGGCATCCTGATGCCCCTTAGCTCAGAGAGCTCAGAGAGCACAGGGCACAGGTGGATCCCACTCAACCACCCGCTGATAAACATGTGTTTTTTTTTTAATTGGCCATCTGTATTTAAGCTTGATTTGGCTTTATACTGTATGTAAGGTTATTCACCCATTTGGTGAAGGAAACCATCCAAAACGAAGCTGGCAACATAGAAGATGTTATTACACACTAACAGGACAAAAAACAGGACACCACAACAAATTAAATGTAGCTTCCTGATGCCCTTTTGCTCAGAAAGCATCAGAGCCCCAGGTGGCATCCACCCATCCACCCGCCAATGGGTACAGGAAACCACTCCAAAACAAACTGGCAACACAAAACACTACAGCACTTTTACATGGAAAAAAACACCACAACAAATCGGCTTTTTCCTTAGCTCTAGGGAAAAGAGGCTACCACCCAACCCCCGCCTTATAAGCATACACATGTGTTTTTTTTTTCCTTTATTAGTATGGACAATGCTAGGAAGTAATTGTAAACAGGGATTGTACATAACAAGTACAAAATCAATGAATTGTTATGCACAAATATAGTTTTTCTAAATAAATAAAATATTGAAAAAAGAAAAAAAAAAGGGCATCCCTATATACATGTGTGTACGTCTGTATATGTATGACAGTAGTGTCTAGGGCCAAATCTATTTGCGTACGAATTTGTTTGGGTACATAACGGGCAGAATGGTTTGGGTATCAAATGTCATGCATTCAACACCAACACAACTGTTAGGATAAAATGAAAAAGCTCATAATTGATTATGCTGATCAAGATTTGAACTACAGAACGCACAGAAGCTAACTTCTCTCATCGGATGCGGATTGATGTCCCCGGACTGGGCTTGGACTGTTCGAACATAAGACGCACATCGCCCGCGACTTGTAAATGATCGTCCTAGGATTGTAGCTTTCATAAAATCTATTTATTTGCTGCTTTTTGGCAATTATTTACTGATCACGACAAACACTATCTGTTTCGCCATTATAGGTGTACACGAAAACATGCACCATGAGAAGATCTGGCCGTCTTTTAAAAATATGTGAAAATTATTTTAGGACCTGTGCTAGCCAAAATACGGCCGCTCATCAGTAATAATTGGCCACAAATAATATTTAATAAAAAAAAAGTGTAATATTGTTTTGATATTATTAATGAACGAAAAACCAGTGAAGTCCACGTGTCGTGTTTACAGCTGTAGTTTGATACTTGGTAGTCGCCTGAGCCTGGCTTCATCCGATTTTGTTTTCACGCTAAATCATAACAAATTTAATCTATCAGGTTAGTTTTTCGCTAAATAAATAAAATATTGAGCGTGGATGACAAGGATGTCGTTAAAACAGGACACTCGATCCGCGTCATGTTTCAACTGGACGCAGATCGATTGGAAACGTGACACACATCGCCCGAGGATCACCCGAGGATTGTTGGCTTACAATGTGCGTCCGATGTGTGTCTCGGACGCGGATTTGTATCAGACGAGTCGCGACTTGAGGGAAGTTAGCTTCTATGCGTACTGTACCGCAGCTGGTTCCTGAGACTGTGTTTGTTTGGTTACGGTTTTACGCCGTACTCAAGGTTATTTCTCTTATATGAAGGCGTGCCAGCCAAATTTGTAAAGGAAACCACCTTAAATGATGCTGGCAACATGCAAGACAGAACAAACCATGTACATAACATTAACAAAAAGACACCACAACAAATCTGCAGCGTGCCCCTTAGGTCAGAGAGCACCATGGCACAGGACTGTGTTTTCCCTTAATGACGACAAAGATCAACTTATAAACTGTATATTCAAGACTAGCTACACTCGGCATCCAATACAAGACTTAAAATACGCCCAACAGTTATAGAACTAACTGTTACAAACCTTTTTCTTGGGCAGTTTTGGAGTGTCGAAAATGACAGTAGGTACGTTCACACAAACCATTGATATAATATGGACAGTTTAAGCCACGAAAATATCCAGAGGATGTGAACATGATTGAAACTATTTCATAGATTTACTATCTATTGCGTATATAAATTATTTTTGGAAATAAATTTCACAACTCGGAACAAATCTCTTTCATCAACCATGTTCTATTTTTGACAATGTGTGGTACCATATAAAAGCCGGAAAAATATTTCGAACGAAATATGAAATTCGAGTAAAGTAATATACGTTCGTTTATCAGCCGTATATTATAACTGCATTGTAAATCTATATATATATTATTTTTGTAAAATTAAATTAAAACGTTTTTTTATCCGACGAAGATTTATCTTCATTTAGGTAAATAAATGCCGAACCGTCCCTGCCAAATTTTAAATTTAGAGGCTATCGGTGGGCCTTATTGAAAATGGCGCTACAAGAATTTAACTATTTTCACTTTTACTTTATTTTCTAGTAGATATTTTGTCATTTTTCAACTGTTAGTTCCCGTGACACTAAGAGGTGAGTGTTGATAGTGTATTTTATTGCATAGTTAAGGAAAACTATTCATGAAATGAACCAAATAGTGCAATAAACACTGAAAATACAATAACGTGTGAATTTTCGATTGTTGGGGTAAACAGTGTACATTGTAAAATAATAAATTAGTTCATGGTGCTGTTTGTCCATCTTAGACTTTTAAAAATTGGATACTACATTCATCACTTTGTGCAGACGTGGCATATAGTTAAACTTTCATGGGATTAAACAAATTTGCCACATAGATTACAAGCCAGTGCTGTAAGTTTTTTTTCGGGTAACCAAAAAATTGGTTTCTAAAATTCGTCTGGATAACCTAAAAATATGTTATGCAAGATGGGTATTAGGATAACCTGTGTTTGTCCTAGGCTACCTGTTTCTTCCGCCTGATCGCCAAGATGATGGGTATAGAATCAATGCAGCGTTATGTGAGTCCTATTAACCCAGCTGTATTTCCACATCTCACGGTGGTCTTAGTAGCTATAGGCATCTTCTTCATGGCCTGGTTCTTTGTTTATGGAGTCACATCAACAAAATTTACACAAGATGTTTTCAAAGAGTTAATAGTGTCACTGGTGGCCTCAGTCTTTATGGGATTTGGTGTTCTTTTCCTTCTTTTGTGGGTTGGAATCTACGTTTAACGTAGGTAAAACAGAAGTTTGGTGTGGCTTCTGGAATAAGGAGATACGGCCATTGATTGATGGGTGATTCAAGTTGGCTTTTTTCTAAGATATATTATTATCCTGCCAGAGTCGACAATAAGCAACCTACCATTTGTCATTTCTTGTACAATAATGTCATTATTAAATAACATGTAACTATAAAAAAAAAAAATCAACACTATTGAACCGGATATTTTTTGTCTGTAGTGAGTTCGTCGCGTCCCTTATTACAACAACTTGAATAACAGGCAGATTAACAAGCATGTCTACCAACTTTGTGACTGTCAAAAACGAAAGTTAAACCTACTTACCATGCTTACCGTCCAAGTCGGGCCTGCTCCGTGGCTCAGTGGTAAGCGCGTCTGACTGCAGATCCTCCTTCGATTTACCGCACTGGTTCAAGTCTCCCAGTGGACCTGAGGTATATGAGGGAGTCACACGAGGTGACTTCGGCAATCGCGCGGGCGGTTTTATAGAGGTTTTCTCCCAGTTTTCCACCGTATTGAGTAGAGTAGATTAAGAAGTGGAGAATCCGTCGTCATATAAATGAAATACCTTTAAGTACGACATTAAACACCAATCAAACAAACAAACAAACCGTCCAGTTCGATTATTCGTGAAAAAAATGTATATTATTCGTTTTAACGTAACCTTTCGGTTAAACACTTTAACAGATTGTTTTTTGCGTAACTGAACGACCGGTTACGTAGGTGAAATTTCACGCGAACGGCATATCGTTCTAGCCAGATTTTGAAAAAAAATCAGGCCTGTCTTGGGTATGAGCTCCGGATTCCGTGAGCAAGGTAACTATTGGACATATCAGTTTGAAACTTCTCACAAAATATTTATCTCTGTGTGAATGCTATTTTTGTAAGTTTGCAGGTAAATGATGCAAACTACATGTTGCAGGTGACCATCAAAACTGGTTGTCCATTGTTTATGGTACCGTTTGTCTTTATATAGTCTGAGGAGCTCTGGCGATAGTTTTCAAGTTAGTTTTTGTTGGGCAAAACCTAACGTCTGAGATTTTGCCATTAGGCTTTATGTACATATCTAATAATAAAATATAAAGATGTCCTTTGTAAAACTCTTTTATACAAATTTCCTGGAAAATTAGGTGGCCATCAAAATTATTTGCCTACATGTACATGCATGCCATGCAAGCTCTATCGCAGTTTCCACAGGTATGTAGGCCAAAGTCACAATGCAGAGAAACAAGATATGCATGAATATAGTTTCTATATTTGGGAATGAAGAGACAGTCAGTTATTTAGTAAAACAGAACAATTCTGTTATTCAAAGAATATTTCCAGCTGCTATTATTACATTGTAAACTTAAACCAAACACAGATCTTTGCTGGCTTTTAAGCCATGGTTACGATGAGGCTTGAATAAATTGTCAATTCTACTATATTATAAAATCAAAAGCCAGAATAAAAGTCCTATACAGTTTAAAGTTCTATACATGTACTTTACCACTAAATTAGAATGTTTGGTACGTGAGAAAACTAGAATCCCTTTAGAATTAATACAACAGTTATATTGTGTGTAGGTTTGTGTGCACTGGTTGTCAGTGTACATGCAGCTAAAATAGGGAAAATGAGAGATAGCTAACAGGATCAAAGAACATAGTAAATTATAAACATTAACAGTGAGATTTCTCAACACAAAACTCAACAATCAAAGTTAGCAGCTCATCAAGGCACGAACAAATAGGCACTTATTTCTTTTACGAGTCGCTGACTCTAGGTCACGGGTAAACAATTTTACTAACAAACATTATCATTTGCAATTGTGGAAATGTTTGATAGTCAGATTTCTGGGAAAGGTTTAGTGTTTGATGGTCAGATTTCTAGGAAAGGTTTAGTGTTTGATGGTCAGATTTCTGGTAAAGGTTTAGTGTTTGATGGTCAGATTTCTAGGAAAGGTTTAGTGTTTGATGGTCAGATTTCTGGGAAAGGTTTAGTGTTTGATGGTCAGATTTCTGGGAAAGGTTTAGTGT
>JAVFBZ010209771.1:3783-35635 GCA_032466195.1 Katharina tunicata
ACAGCTTATCTTAACATAGCAGTGCACAGCTCATTCGTCTAGCTGATCAACTGAACAGCTTATCTTAACATAGCAGTTGAAGGGAAAGGAAACGAAATAAGAATAAAATAAAAATTCTGAAAAGGTCACTAGTTGGTTTCAATATTTGACTTTAATATCAATATTTGGACTTTTTTGTTGTGTCAAACGCTTATTAAGGACTTTCATAGGACATAAAAACAGAAACACGCCAAAACAAAGTGGCTTTCTGATTTGCCTTTCTCACACTGTACGTTTTCGCCACTTTTAAATAAACAAAAGGTCTATAAGTTTTTATTGTATTAACCTCTTTATGGCATAAAACATCAATTTAATAAAGAAGAAATTTAAACAAGTGCTTACCTCAATCTCTCTATCCTGGTTACTTATTTCCACAGACTGAGATGTATTATCTAATGCCGTAAACAATGCCTGACTGGCCTCCAGTTTTATATTATTAATAAAGTCTCCGTGTTCAATAATTAAGAGTTCATTTAAACAGCTCCCAACATTAGCATTCTCACTGTAACGCTGAAATCAAAATAAAACATTTGGAAGAAAAGTCTTGACAATGAAACGGCTTATCTTCATGTTGTTGTGTTACTCCGTCTTAGATAGAACAGAGACTGATTCAGATAATATTCTCGGACAAGGTTTATTTGTTGACTTAAGGGTATTTCACTTATATGACGACTTTGTGTTGCCGGTGTATAGTGGAAACCTTATAAAAACCACCTCTTTGTAGCCCCACTAAACTTACCATATATACCTTAGGTCCACAGGAAGAATGGAACCTATTCCGGGCACAGTGAAGGGGGCTCAGCAGGCCAACGCTCAACCAACCAAGCCACAACGAGGACCATTCATATCTTTTTATTTTTTGTTTGATTGGTGTTTAACATCGTACTCAAGAGTATTTCACTTATATGACGACTTAAACACCAATCAAACAAAAAAAATAAAAAATCTGAACGGTGGGCGCTGTGACGTAGTTGGTTGAGTGTTGGACTGCTGAGTCCCTAAAAATATTTGGATCATTAGCTAGGATACTTGAACGTATCACTGAAAAATGATAGTGTTATGTTGTATCTCAGCCTAGAACCCCTCCACTGTACCAAGTATAGGTTTCTATCCTCCAGACGACCTTAGGAATATAATAGAAGTTTTGGGGCGCTTTACGGGGGTAATTTTTACAAGGCTGATTCCCGGCTTTCCACCACACAATGCAAACTCGTCCCTAAGTTCTGAAGGTCGTCAGGAGGATTCAAACCTATACTGGGTAGAGTGGAGGGGTCTAGGCTAAGATAAAAACATGATAACACTAATTTTTTCGGTGATGACTGTGATAGGTTAAAGTATCAAAGCTAATGGCCTGTACATTCAATTTTGAGTAGTAATACAGAAAATAGTCCGTACGATCAGGTACTTCATGACCTTTGTGGCTCTGATTATCAAGGTCACAAATAAAATATTAAACATATATCATGGTTGATGTGTTTTGAGGCTTATCTTGTAAGACTTATTACAGGTTAAAAGAGATCAAACTCTGTCAAAGCAGTGTGAACCTTTCAAAATTCTTACCCTGTTGAACCCAGCATCTAAAAGAGGTAATATTGAGGGTTCATCTTTCTCACTTTGACTGAAACCAACAAAAGAAGTAAATGAAAATAAGTGTGATAAAAATCTATACCATCAAAAAACAAGAATAAAATGAGATAAATCCGTAACTGTTTACTTCCAACAGGGATACCCAAAGCATTATTCTCCGATCATCAAAACATACAGTATCTTCTTTAGGTTATTATAACTTATATCTCCCAAAACCCAAAAATGAACTTTTTTTAACACAGCCTATATTTTTTATAATGCAATGATGGAACTCTCTACCAAACAGCATAACATCTCTATCCTCTTTGACCAGTCTCAATGTATGCATGACATCAAAAGTGATAGTAAATCAAAGATAGTACAGTACTGTAGGTGTAACAAAATGTGAAACAAGTTTGTAAATTATGGCCATGTACAGGCTCTACAGTATATTTCTTTTCTGATGCACTCTTTACCACCAAAATTCTTATGGCGTTCTTATTTTACCTTTAAATATTATATATCTGCTTACAAAACTTGTCCATAGAACAATTGATTGGGGTTTTACGCCGTACTCAAGGTTATTTCACTTATATGACGGCGTGCCAGCCTAATCAATGAAGGAAACCAACGTAAACGATGCTTGCAACATGTAAGACAGGACAAAACTTTTACATAACATTAACAAAACATGGCACCACAACAAATCAACATCCTGTGCCCCTTAGATCAGAGAGCACCAGGGCACAGGAGGCTCCCACACAACCACCCGCTCAATAACCAAAGATATCATTATTATTATAATTGCCATAAAGTAACTAAAAAATTAGAAATTATTTTGGCATTAGAGAAAGTTACTTAAATTCTGTTGGCAGGACATTCAGTAAGCATTCACAATTCTTCCGTCAATTGCATCAACAAACAAATGGAGTATTCTATCTTGCATTTTTTTCTAAATAGTTTTGTTGAGAACATAGTTTTACAAAATCAGGGTTAGTTGGTTTTGGGATTTCTGGAGCTCTTCCATTGAGACAGGAAATTGTTTAAGTCTGTTCCATGAATGTCAAATTTGAAAGACCTCCAGTGAAGTGGAATATTCTGTCATTTACCTTTATATTCAGTGAAGTGTAGTTCACAAATAAAGAAATTAATTTTTATAGAAAGATGGGAGATACAGAAGTTAGCATTAGTTATAGTGAGCCACTTGTTTATTTCATATTACGGTGTGCCAGTTCAACTAACTCAGCCTCTACTTACTCTGCTGCTATCATATATCAGTATTGTTGTTGTTATCCCAAAAAGTGAACTGATGGCTACCTAACTCGAGTCTTTTTTACTGTAGGGTCAAGTAATTGATTAAAACGTTGAAAGAAACCGACTTTTACCTAACCATGAGAAATACATCATTTATTAAAATTTAATAAGTAAAATGATGCTTTACCATACTTTGAATTTCAGAGAGGAAACCATTTCTGGAAAACAGCCTACATCTACAAATGGCTATGCTGTTCACAGATCAAATGAAATATTTGATCTTATTCAAACAAATTTCAGTTGCACATTATTTTTTGTGTTGATCACTTTTTTACGGTAGCAACAAATGACCCCACAGTACATTTACAGGAGGAAAAACAGGATACAACAACAAATTAGCTTCTTCGTGGCTCTTTAACTCAGAGAACACCAGGGCACAGGAGGCTTCAGTGCCACCCAACCACCCACTAAATCAAGAGCATGTCTGATTTACTAAGCTACATGTACATGTAACTACAGGTCTAAATCAAAAGAAATAAATAAAAAAGAATGAAGTAGGCAAATTTAAGTTAGATATTAAATAGATGAAGTAATTTTTTAGATAGCAAACTTTAACATATTTTGTTTCTTTTGTTGAATTTGTGGAAAGATTTGTTAAAATCTGATGTCATACATTTGGTTTACTTATTCAATCTTTCATTAGTGAACTTGATAAAAGCCTGAGTCCTTGATGTCAATTCATGCCCTTAGCAACCAATGGCTGCCACTCATGTCACCATGGTAACAGGATATTGGTCCGACGTTACAGGAAAAGGCTGTCTTTAAAGGGACCTTCTTCAATGGCATGCTTTTCTAAACACTATCAATATTAATCAACGTAAAGGGAAAAAATGTAAAATTTCTCAAGGTTTAAAAGCAAACAAAAAACAGTTACATGCCATCAAGCAAACATCAGTGTTAAGTCACATGCAGACTTCATTGAGTACAACATCTATTTATCAGAATCAAGATGGTTAAATTCATTTCATACTATAAATTTATTAGACTAAAATTGCCTTATAAGCATCAGTATTTATAGTCACACCCACACTGTATGTTCCACAGCAATTTAACAACAAATGTATGTTTTGGGAAAGGCGTAATCTAATTATAAATAATTAATTTATTATTATAGCCTACTGTATAACTTATTAATAAGCCTCTGTGCCTGAGATTTAACAAACTAGACTGACTGAAAGTTATTGTTGCAAAAATCTGAGGGGGTGAAAAGGTTGACAAATCAAGCCTTCAGGTAGTTGAATGTGCAGATGACTTATTACCCATTTTGTCTCATTTGTCAACAAATCTGTCACACTCAAAATAGCTGACTATCGATATAATCTCATCCCATATACTAGTATCACATTATAGCCAATACAGGAAACACTTGGACAAAATGTTTGCCAAAGTGTAAGCATGTCTTTGTTAGCAGAAAGAGACTCAAACTTTCAAATCAAAAAAACTTTCCCTCACAATAAGCATGCAATGTGAAGTGCCATTATAATTAACCCATAACTACATTTGTAAGTAATTTAAAAAATAGCATTACACACACTTCGAACATACAGACCATATAACATATTCCCTCTTCAAGTCTATTGGGCAAAGGGTTAATAATACCTAACATGTCACTCGCTTGAGAGGAGACAAACTTGTGGCAATATTGAAAGTGGCAGATTTTTAATTATTCCTCTTATATTTGAATAATGGTCCTTGACTTTACGCTTTCTGCTTTAAATTTGATCGGTGTGTCTTGAAGCAAAGACATTTGCAAGATGCCCTAAGGCGCCCAATCCAGTTGAATGGAAATCAGCTTTGCACTGTTTGACTAAGATTCAATCAAAAAGTATGGCCGTCTCTCCGACAGACATTTACATGTATGATTACACTTCATGTTAAGCGCCAGTACGCCTCATTTGGCCTCAAACTGGTCGCTATAGCAACTCTTGAACTGTCATGGCCGTGCGTCAAACGTCGCATTTATATTCTTTGGCAGCAAAATTTGATGGCCTTCTTCAGAGCAGAGCAGAAATTAGGCTAAGGGAGCAGAAAGATAGCGCCAGGGGTATCCCACACTAATCACACTGATAGATGGCAAGGGGCAGCAGATAACGAATGGTCAAGTTACATTAATTAACCTCAACTGATAAACTACGCTGGACATCACCATTGGCACTCAAATTAAAACCGAAAACCTCTGCAGATAAATAATACTGATTACAATCAGATGACCTTGAAAATTGCATGGGATTGGGAGATTTTGTTTCTTTTTCTCTAGGTCATTTGACTTACCTGATGGTTTGCCGTCCCGATGGGTGAATGTTTGTTGGCTGGAGTGTTTGTATGTAATACTTCATATAATTCCTTCACATGAAGCCATGCTAGGACAACACGTGAAGGAAACCACCATTGAACACCCAGGCAACCAATCATTCAGAAAGATCAAGGACAGGAGCAAAAGCATCTTAATTAAATGACCAAATTAACATGTTATGTTTACATGTACATTTTGAAATTTATCGGGTCCATGTACTTACTGTTTTTTGGTGACCGCTACAATTGTTGTATGCTCACTGGCTTTTGTGGCGCGGATTGATCTGAAATTAAAAAATACTTATTCTAGAAATTTCATTATTGTAGGGGGGGATTGTGAAGAAATGTGAGAAACCTCATGTTTCAACCTGTCGTATCATACATGTATCACATTGCACATGTATCATCTATATATTTTTTTATGTCGAGAAAGAAAATTTTGCTTGCCTCCACCAGGATTCGAACCCAGGAGTTTGGCTAGCAGGGCCAGCGCTCTAACCGATCGAGAAACATATGCCCATGGCAGAACGACCATAGACGAATCTCAGTTTAAAAGTATTATAATGGACAATACAAGAATGCAATGTGTACACTGTTAAGAAATTATGAATTGCTCATCAGTTCAATTCAAGAATTACGAATAAAAAAGCAGGAAATTTGACTGAATACGCGCCTTTTTACTTATTTCAAAGAATGTAATCTCAAACAGATATTTTAATCATTCTGGCCAGAACTGTCTCCAGTTTTCATTTCAGAAATCTTAGTTTTTAATGTAGAGCAAAATAAAAATGTAGAATGCCCGCCCCCACTGTGATTCAATCATCGTAATATACATATAAATAAATCATTATTTAGTACTAACACTGAACTGGATTTAATACAAATAGGTTCAACATCATGCACATAAAATACCCCCCAAGCACAGCTTTAATCAATACAATCAATCAATAAAATCAATCAATTAATCAATCAATCAATCAATCAATCAATCAATCAATCATTCATTCATTCATTCATTCATTCATTCACCCAGCTCATTTTATTTTTATTTTTCATTTGATTCTCCTTTCTATGAAATCACTTAAGTATGATACAGAATCCGACAAGCTATTTGTTAGCAAGTACCCTTGAATCTGGAGTCTTCGTGACTTTATTCCGATTGCAAAAATAACCATGTCAACAAGATGGCTGAGCATAAATAGCCGAGTCACCATGAAGGAAAAGGTCAGATGCCTCTTAAATATAATCTGTGAAGAGACGGCTGCCAGTCTCTATTGCTGCATTCAATCTCCCAAACATAAACAAACTACGCTTTCATGAATAAAGAAGAAAAAAATCTCAACGAATGTCAAATTTTGGAGTAGCGAGAATCTGTCCCGGCAGTTCATAAAGTTGCCTGATTAAAGCATTTCAATAGGATTTTGTTCGATTTTCTGACAGACAGCCAACAATCAATGTATTTTGCCCGCCAGTTAATTCATGAATTCAGTACAATGCCGTTAAATGCCAAATAGCTATCTGAAAATAAGAATTTCCATAGGAAGTTAATGAGTGAGCAGACTTGTAGATATTTTTCATTTCTGATTAATTAAAGCGATGATATTAATAAGGTGAGGATAAATCTGCTGGGGATTCCTGCGCAGTAATTACTGCATTCTTAATATGACCTGACCAAATTCCCCAAATACTATTCCCTGGATTTACAATCTCCATCTCAATACAGAATATAAAGAACTTATAACTATGGAAATTAGACCAATTCTTGTTGAGTTGATTAAAAATTTGAGCTAAGCAACAATCAATTGTGTTGCCCACATTATCCACCTTCAGGGCAGAAGATACATTGAACAAGGTAATAAATGACTTCTGTACTAGCTCGAGGGCTTGTTAATACAGAAAGTTAAGCCTGATGTATTTTATAGTTGTTCGATATTTGTTCACTTCAAGTGGTTTCCCTCGTTGAACAAAGGTTGGTTTGTTTGATTAAGGTTAACGCTTTACTTAAGGTTGATTAGGGTTAATGCTGTACTTAAGGTTGATTAGGGTTAACGCTGTACTTAAGGTTATTTCACTCATGTACCACCCGCTAGAACAAAGCTGACTAAATAAATAACAAAGTTTTAATATTTATCTCTTATTTTCAAATACTACAGATGGATTAGCCCCCTTTACTTGGGGAAGAACTCTAGTCATTATATCATGTCGTAGTTGTACTCAGGGGTATTTCTTGTACACAAAAACTTTTCCTTGATGGCGTTTAGTCGAAATCTAGAAAAGAGGAAATTGTGAAAGAAGAAAAACCCTTCTAGGATCTCTGCAATCTGCAAAAGACGCAGGCAGAAAGACACCACACTACATTTACAGGATGAAAAACAGGACAGCACAATAAATCTGCTTCCTGAGGTTGTTAGCTCAGAGAGCACCAGGGCACAGGAAAACAAACGGAAAGATCATGGAGTATCTTTACAACTTATGTGCATGACCAACATACTGCCATGGTTAAAAATCTTCTATTATATTCCAAGCAATTAAAAATCCCTGCCTGTAGGGAATCCTCCCTAATTAGCCAAATTTAAGTCTTGCATTTAAAAAGGTAACATTTCCAAGAAAAAGTGTCACGAACAGAGGCAGCCCTAGGCATCTTAAGACTTGAGATCTCTGATACAAAAAGCTCCCCAGTCTGAAAACATGGCCATTAGCTGACAATATCCAGTTGTTTACATACATGTAGATGCACTATAACAATAAAACACACAGGAAATGATTTGCCTGGTTGGTACTGAAGGGAATTTCACTTATATGGCCACTTCTGGTAACACAAGGAAGGCAAATCTCTCTGCACACATAATATTCCTGTATTAAGCAGGGGTGTGATGTTATGGTGGACAACTAAAGAGTTTCCCAAGATAATGCTATAATATGGCATCCTGTCTGTCACAAATCAAGAAGAGCTTATCAAAACTGTCAATATACCCGGGTGATCCTCAATCATGTCTCATAGCTATTCTGTTAATTGTATATGGATCCCAGTGTTGATACCCGTTGGAATGCTTTACAATTTTCTTTCTCTACATTCAAATATATTTAAATTTTCCAATTACAAATGTGGAAAGTAAACAAAATCTGTTCATGTTTGACCAGGTTTGACAAAGTTATAACACCATACTTTATTTTACTCTCATTTTTATAACAGTATGCTAGCCATAGTCGACACTGGCTACAGACAAAGACAGGATGAAACAAACAAATCAGCTTCCTGATGCCCCTTACTTCAGGAAGCACCAGGGCACAAGTAGCCCCCAAAATATGTGAATCAGACTATTATTGACAGAGTCATGATAGTGTAGGTGCACACTCATAGCAATAGGACACAGACTTGTTTATGCTACATGATAGTGTAGATACACACCCATAGCAACAGGACACAGACTTGTTTATGCTACACGATAGTGTAGATACACACCCATAGCAACAGGACACAGACTTGTTTATGCTACATGATAGTATAGATACACACCCATAGCAACAGGACACAGACTTGTTATTGCTATTTTTGAATTTGCCAGTCTCACCCTCCTCATTCCTCAAGGCCCCTTGTCTCTTGAATCAAGAGGGAAAAACACTCTTTACGCTCAGCAACAGAGGCTCTTGAGGTAGATTAAGCTCAATCCTTTACAGCACATTCACGATATATGACTTACCGACATAGCGCTTCCGCATCAAATACTTTTGAATGTCGATGATCCAAGATGACAACATCGTGATGTTTGTCCAAGAAACACTCCACTGCAGTCTCACTGTTCCGTGCAATGTTGCAACAACAACCTTGTCTTTCTGCCGCCGAAAGGAACCCATCACTTTGAGTGTCCGCCTTACCAAACACAAGTAATATCTGTAAATAGAAAAGAAATATCTTTCAATAAAAGGTATATCTGCTATATCAAAAAGAAGCTAACTATAAATACAATATTGTAAGTAATACATGTACACAGAAAATTTATCAGGTTGACTGTGACGAAAACTTTTTCAAAAATTTATTATCAGAAAATATCAAGTGTCCATAAACACAACATTGCTTGGGCATATTTTATCGATTGGTGTTTCACTTATATAACAGTGGTGTACGTATTCCAACATTATAGAGAGACCGTAACACAACTAAAAAAAGTCACTTGTGTTTATACTTCTGTGGGAAAGATGTTCCTCCAATGTTAAGTATGACAGATAATTCATACAGCTTGAACCATTTAGCTCTTAGCATGAGGACTTGGCTGCCTTGATTGATTAGGGTTTTACACCATACTTAAGGTTATTTCACTCATATGATCTCATGCTAGCCCAAAGATTAAATGAAACCACCTTAAATCACGCCAACAACATACAAGATGCCAGAATACATTTACAGGTTGAAAATCAGGATGCCTTAGCTCAGAGGACAACAGGGCACAGACGGCTCCGACCCAACCATCCACTTATCCTTATTGACATCACTAATGTAAACAAATGAACAGCAAATATTTACAAATGAGGGTATTAACAAAAATATACCAGTATATATTTTACAAAAAAACTAGAGGGTTCAAAGACACATGTGTTCGAGTCATCTACGGATTCTAACATTCTGATGCGCAAAATGACAGCTGTGTTGCAGGCAGGTTGCAGGTGACACCAAATTTCACATGTTCTGGTTTGTTTGTTAGTTACACTGCTATAACATGTACATGTAGAACACAAGAAACAAAATATGAAGCCAGAGAAAATTAGCTCCCTGATGCAATAGATTAAAACATACATGAAGGCGTGTGTAGTATTGGTTAAGTTGAGTTATGAAACCTGATATAAACCTACAGTTCAAGGGGAGGGGAGGGTGGGGTGGGTGGTGGCCGAATTGATCATCAAAAGATACAAATAATGCCTTAACAAATTATGTTAAAACAATTTGAAATAACAGAGCATCCACACTTAACTTGAAATATGTTTAGCAAATGATTCATATTCCAAAAAAATAAAATATAAATAACATTTAGATAAATCTTTTTTTTTAGATAAATATAATCATACAAATAACACCATGAACTAATGTGTAGAACTTGTTAACACTATATTTTTAAATACCAATGTGACTGGTAACTTGCTAGATGTAGCGGAGGAATTTTAATTTAGACATAAAATTAGGATTGTCATTTTTCAGCAAATAGTCTGGATATTATTTCACACCACATCTGCCGCTTCAAAATTAAGAGTAATTCACAGTAAATTAGCAAAATCAAATAATGCTGCAGGAGTTTGCTGCAGGGCACAAACATGGAATATTTGGAGATTATCCAATTAATGTCTCTATAGATGTATACATGTACAAGTCAAGGGAAAGAGTCAGTGGATTAAATTTGGAAATCACAAGCAGTTGCTTTTGAAAATTGATGGATGAAAGTGATACAACTTGTGCGTATGTAGATGTTCATGTTGAATAAATGTTTTCACACTACAGTTATGGTGAAGTGTCAAAATATAAGAGTTAAAGTCATATAAGCAGTGCACCCAAACATTTAGGTTTTTCATCTAATACCGTTTGCCTTGATTTTTACAAGATTTGATGTTTGTTCAAAAATTAAAACAGTCACGTTGAAATAAAAATTATTCATCGGGTACAAAGGTACAAACGGAACAGAAGAAATCTAGCAGTTATTCCAATTTAACGGTGAGAGGGCTGGCCATATTTGCTCACAAAGGCTTTGATCCAGCCGCGGTGAATGACCTTGTTTGTAACGAGCCAACATTTTGAACCTTGTAAACAGGTGTGGCTAACACAGTTGACTCGGAGTGACGTGGATACATCAAAGTGTGTCTGAGATGTGACAGCAGATTGACACATTTCCAATTAAAATTTATGGCAGGATTTTCTGGCTTTTTGTAGCTTTTGAACTACCTTTACCCTCAAATCTTAGGGTAGAATTAACGGAATACCTCTAACTTTTACTTTTTGAAGAAAATATATATAATTCATTTCATTCTGTGAAAATCCAAAATGTAGAATATTTGGGTGCGCATGTGACTTTTAGGGGGTCACACTACTTGTGTATGGCACCATTTGTTTCTTACTTTTGTTGTTAACATGTGTTAAATCTTATTATATTGTTGTGCACAACGACAACAGGACATTGCAGAACGATATATAGTGATGGTACTATAACATCTGATTGCTAAACAGTAAAAAATAATGTTGTGATATTACCATGGAAACTCAAAACAAAACAGGTGGAAAGTACAGTGCATTGTCTTTAATGTCTTATGAGCACAGATATTATTTTAACAAGTGAACAAAATAAGTAAAACAGGCAGTGAGTATAGTTTGTTTCCATGGAGATTTATAAACACTTAGTACTCTAGATAATTTCACTTAGCCTGTATTACAGTCATTCTATATAAATGGCTAAGGGGGACACCTTAGTTACTCAAAGTCACTGTCACCTGTCCAATTTACAGATTTTTTCCAGACTAGACCATTCTCTCATAGGGTGGCGTGGGAAACTTGGTGGTTCTTATAATTGTGATGTCAACATACTGTGACGTTATTGATTTCGCACCACTTTCATGAAGCTGTGACACGTAATCTCTTACCTGAAATTAGCAGATCGCCTGATTGACTTTGAATTTAACATGGCACTTTTGTGATATTGGTCTGTGTACCATAGTTGGAAAGCATAAGATTGGTTTGAAAGCACTAATTTAAACAGATGCAACCTTGTCAGGATTTCTCTTTGTAAGTATTTAGCTATGCCAGGTCTCAGAGATATTTCTATATACATTCAGTTGTTCATACATTGTACTGGTTATTATGGGTGTAACAAACAATACATCAAACTTGATTTACCCCAAAAGTTGTTGTCGCAATAGTCAATAATCATTAGTTTTTTGGTGATGCAATGGTCGCTCGCCATAGTTGTACTAACTATTGATAGTTTTAATCGTTGTCTTATATCCCGAAATACATTTAATTGTATTCCATCTTTTGGCATAATTGGAGCATCTAAAGACCATGGCTAACCTACACAAAGTAAGAAAATGCTATTAATAACTGCGATTCAGGTTTAGTGGCTAGCTGCTACTGATATAATAGTATATAATAACTGTCAGTTTATGGCATCAATGTATATATGGAAGATATCGGTGACAATGTTTATAAACATTATCACAAAAATTAGCTTAGGATTTTAAGATTATGCGTTTTGCACTAAAAGGCCATTTAATCCATTATATAACATAAGATAATCCGCCACCATTGGACTCATTAATGCATGTAAACAATGTGTACAACACTTTCCGGTCTAATTTGATTACTGAACGAGGTCTGCCATTAGATCAAATGTCAATCAATCTCAATTACAATGTAGCATGGTATGTGTATAACAACATCACGTCGTTACCTCTTTCGGGATTTACAAGAATACAAGCAATAATGTATTGACAAGGTATCTTTTGTTAATGCTGTAGTAGGCTACTGTTTCCGAAAAAATTAAGTGTGCATAAGACTGTGCAATTGTGTAAATTTTACTGCCAACTGATTTAAAATTAATACATTCACAAATTTTCCAATGAACACAAGAGTGTCAATATACAGAAACAGCTATGCCCTGAAAGGAATTGGATGTTGGGAAATGTAGGAATATCGGTGAAGATGTGATCGGTCTTATCAGCGATATCTGGACTGACAGTTGAGTGTAGCCTGGAGGGAAAGATGAACTGGACAGAGACTACCACTGGGAATTTCTCGACACAGACACTGAAACCTGTCAATTTGAGAACCCAGCTCCTTCTACAGACAAGTTCATTCTAATTACACTTCTCTACAGCCTCATCATAGCTCTGTACTGATTTGTAGTCTGATTATGTTACACACATAGAACTATATCACTACAGTGTAACACCTTTTAATAATAATACTTTATTTACTGAGGAAGTTCAATTAGTACAAAAATGGCCAATCTTCCTTGAGCACCTCACACATACACACACAAACAGTTCTAAAATAACTTGTATAGATATAACAAAAACATAACTTTGATGATCAAACATAACTTTGCAGGGTAAATCCATCAAAGTTATTTTTTTGTTATGTGCCCATGTTCTAAAAGACTCTTAAAGAGTTATGTATAGATGTATATTAACATAAAAATAAAAATAACTAACCAAAAAAAAAAAGAGAAGCAAGACTAGGTATAAAAACAATAAATCATATGTATAGTACATATTTTTACACATATATTCTTAACTCATCTATTTGCAGTCTAATTGTGTTAAACACAGAGAAATAAAGTATGACGTATGACACACATGATAAATGCTTATCAATGTCTAGAAAGAAAATTGTGCATGCCTTCACCGGGATTTGAACCCGGTACCATAGTGTTAGCCAGAAAGGGGTCTCTGTGATAGTTAGGGAAAATTTCAAATGAGACACCTTGTTTCTGTGAAAATAGTGATTTGAGAGACCCAGTTTTAGCTTTCTGGCTAACACTATGTCCGAGACTCTGGATAGCAGGCCTAATGCTCAACCAGCGGAACTACAGGGGCTCACTGCAAAACCACCAAAAATTTCCATCCAAGTAAAGGCTGCGAATCTTTTATAATACAATACAAGTATATAATAAAACTGTGTAGCCTGGTAGGGTAGCACACATGTACAATGTAGAACAGCTGAATAGTGACACTTCTGACTTGTAACCCTTGAAGATCTTGTTACACATATACACCTGCTAGATCTACAGGTATACCAGTATACTATATTTATTAGAGATCAGCAGTACAACCATAACCCATCTCTTAAGTCTATCTTTGGGGTCATTATATTGGACCACAGATTTAATAGATATTAACTTCTGTGGTCCAATAACGATAACCTACAACTTTTAAGTGCCACTTAAAGAAGTTTATATCTTTGGAGTGTTACACATAATTATATAACTTTAGTGGTCCCATAAGCTGGCGAATTAGTGTTTTGAACCCTAATTGTGTTCAGTTATTCTAACCACAGATATAAAGTTGTAACTGTAACTATGTTGCAGTTTTTATGGGTTCAGTCAGTTATAGCGTCCATGAGCCCTAATTAGTTATAGTGTTTATGAACCCTATTTAGTTGTAGTGTTTTTGAACCCTATACACTTGCCATGCCTTAGTAAAACACTTTTGAATGAACCCTTCACAGTTTATTGGTGTTAGCGTGTGTGTAGGATCGCCCAGGGTTCATGAAACCTACAGTAGTAATCTGTAGTTTCCATCAAACATAATGAGTTGTAGTGTTTTTGAAACCAAGACAATTGTCATGCCTGTGAACCATAGTAAAACAGCGTTTATGAACCCTATGAAGTTTGCTTGTAGTACCTCCTTGTGTTCATGACGACGGTTGCAGCGGGTCACAAAGTATTCATAGTAGCTCATTGACCATATTTGTTTTAAACCTTACTGGACATATACATGTACCTGTGGTAAGGTCTGTTGTTGTGAACCCTAGTCACATGCTCTTTATGATTCCTAGCCAGCTGTCAGTCTTCTGTCTATTTACCATAATTTTGGAGTCTTTAAGAACAGTATGTATAGGGTTCATAGACACTCAATCATAGACATAATACATGTATGGTTAATGAACCCTATAAATACGGTTCCTAGAAGGCCAGTATTACCCATGAAAGAATAATGATATTGCACCCCAGTAATAGTACATCATGAACCCTGTCGTAGAGGTTGTGAACCCTTGCAGTTTTATAGAATTTTGATAATCAGATTTAGGCTGAGAACTACAGAATAATGAAGCTGTCAGGTGATCACATAACATTCTCTGTAAACCAGCCTACTACATACAGTACTGGGAATCTAAGATTGGACTCTCCCGCTATTTCTGTCTTGTTTGTTGGAAGAAAATAGAAACTGTATCTTGCCCAAGGGAGGTGTGATTCTCGTTATGCACTCACTCTAATAACCACTGTAATTCAAACCACAATTCTATCCCCAGACGATACCCCTGGAATGTGGTCCACTTAGCGCAAAACTAGGACAGGGAAAATGGTCACGTAACAAAAAGAAGTGTATTAACAATTCTGTTTTCCATAAATAACAAACAAGATAATTAAATTCTTTATGGATTATATTAGTGTTTAATGTTGTACTCAAGGGTATTTCACTTATATCACTTTGCACTTATATCACAGTTTCATTATCTTTTAACAACATATATTAAAAGCATTGTGATAAATTTTAGATATGCTTTGTAACGTTAATCCTAGCCACACCACACATAATTGTCTGTTTGCTTGTTGTTAAGGCAATCAATATTCAAGAATGAGAGATACAAATTAATTCAAAATTTTCGTTCCTTTTTCAATACATAATTTTAGCAAGACATTACATTTTAATGACCTGTTTAGGACGTATATTTTTACGAAGAATCACCTATTTAGGCCACAAATGGATAGCGAGGACAATAGATTGTTTGTTTGATTTGGCTTTACCACCGTACTTACAGTGTAAGGTTATTTCACTCATAGGAGGGCGTGACTGCCGAACAGGTGAAGGTAACCAGCCTAAACAATGCTGCTAACACAGAAGGTACCACAATACATTTACAGTAAGAACAACTGGACACTACAGCAAATCCTCTTTCTGATGCCTCTAAGCTCAGAGAGCACGTGCACAGGAAGCTCCTGTCTAACCACCCTTGCCAGGACAATGCAACACTTTCACTTAGTTCTTATGATAGAAAAGACTTACATTATGTACTTATGAAAAATAAATATCGACAAAGCCAGCTTATTCCACAGGTCCATTTGATAGTTAAATACTATTTCTATATCCTATTACCAGTGCAGCAGTTTGTATCCTTTTGGGGAACACGTATCAACAGTATTAAAGTTCGTCGATAGTATTAACATTTTAACACTTTTAACAGTCCTAAATATAGCTTGTTTAAGTGGCATTTAGAGGTTGGGAGTATATAGTAATTTCACAACAACAATATAATATATTAACAACTTCTGCATTTATTAGGTGACAGCGTTTCGGTGTGGGTACTTACACCGTTATCAAGTCAAAGTCCTAAATATAACTAACAGTAAAGTAAAATAAAATGGACCTGTAACACTAAAATGTCTTGAACATTTCTACATGTACCATATAGAAAAGAGAAAAAGTTATTTTTTAGAAGTATGTAAATCATGCTAGGCTTTTTTTTTTCAAAGTACATGTACATGATCGGTTTCACTTAAAATCAATTTTTTTATTTAAAGACAAAACCATTAAGGTCTATGAGCAATGGAATTGTTTTCTTGTTTGTGTCTGCCGCAACAAAAACAAGTCTGGGCTCTGGTCCAGATTATGTGAAAATGTAGAGCAGACAAGATAAATCCATATCTCGTCAAAAAACGAAAAATAAAATCTTACAGGATTGTTTTAGTTTTAAATTTTAGTGCGCTTTTTGTGTAACCTTGACTTGAAAGCTTTACCCCTTGTCCAATGCAATCCATCGATTTGTTACAGCATTATAACCAGGTTTACAAATTGCATTTTTTAAAACCTCAATGCTTTGAATCATTTTAAAACACAAATTTACTTCCAAACAGTTAATTTGGCATAAAATGTAATTTATAATAAAAACAATTTGAAACAAAGCTTTATTTTTAATGAAAGCAAACTTTTTTTTTTCATGATATAATTTGTTTAAAACATTATGTGAAATAAAACAAAATTTTCATAAAAATATGATTCAAAATAAAAACACTAACCTATAGAAAACAAATATGTAATTTGTAATAAAAGCATAATAATAAACTTTGATTTGCTATCAAATAAATAAAATAAAAACAATTTGTTCAATGTAATTGGAACGGAGATATAATTAAAGAAGCAGTTGTAATACAAAAAAATATGTGCCATCTCATATAAAGAAGAAAAAAAAATTTGGCTATAAAAACATTAACTGACACAAAAGCCAAATTAATAAAAAAGGTCCAAAATTAAATAATCAATTACCATTATTAAGCTTTATACAAAATCAAAAAAATCAGACCATAAAAACCGTGGTGTATGGCTTTACATGTAAAATAAATCCACAGGTTCATTGTGTTAGCATGTGGATAGCGGAGGAATGAGACACACAGCAAAAGTAATTTTATTACCTTCAGTTTGTTTAGTCTTTCTCTGTCGGGAAGAGATAGTTAATACCTTGTAACGAGAAAGTCTGCAATTCGCAGTTAATCTACAACCGGCGAATCAACCATTATGCAACGTGTGTTACTCACGTAACCCCAAAGCCATACAGCTATTTCTATCCCCAAAAGATTACAGTTTAATGTTTATAATCAGCTAGCCCCAACAGTGGGAGTAACTGGTTGGTTTTAATCGCGTGCCCTGATCGCGTAGCGCCATAAACAACGACAGCTGTAAAACCACAGTCAGTCTTAACCCAGATAACATTCAACATTAAATAACAAAACTAATTGCCAAAGACAAAGTCAATAGAAAAGAGAAGTACATATTTTTTTTTGTACCACAGAAAATGAAAGTTATATTTCACGCTTTTTATCCATGCACCCGTTTGCTTTCTTTGACTTGTGTTCATCGGTCTAACTTAATCTGTCTCTTTCATTCTTATAGCAGGGAGTCATATAATATGTAAGCACCCTTGTTACACAAGATAAAAGAAAAGGTACATTAAGGGTTGTTCATTTGATCACGTTTTAGAGGGTATTTCACTCCTATCTGTGTCAACCCGATGAGTGGCGTGAACTGTTCACAATACTGAGCAACTTCAGCAACACAAAATAACACATTATGCACAACAGGTCACCACAACAATTCGGCCGTCCAAAACATACTGACTTATTGATGTCCCTCAGCCCAGAGAGCGCCAGCTCCCACCTAACAACACAAGGGTGCAATGAGCCAAAGTGTTAGCATGTACAGAGGAAGACACCACAACAACAACATGCTGTTTGTTTTGTTTACATATTGCCCCAGCTGATATAGACCATAGGTAACTACATGTACCACCATTTGCCTGCATTTGCACAGACATCACAAATCTTTGTCAAAAAGGTCGACTGATTTGGGTTTAATGCTGTACTGAAGGTTATTTCACTCCAATGACTACATGTCTGTCCAATTGGTGAAGGAAACCACCCTCAACAACACTGGTAAAGTTTGCGATGACTGCACGGAACAAGGACAGGATTCAGCCTACTGAAAATGCGCCTTAGCTCAGAGAGCACGAAGACACAGGAACCTCCCGCCCAACCACCCAATTCATCAAAGAAACAAGTTTTCATGTTTTGTCTGATCTGAAGTACATGTATTCTCTTGCAGGGTACTCTAACTTGTCATACTTGCATGTGTTTTTTCACGTAAATAGCGTTAGAAATATATTATTTAAGACAGTGAGAATCATTAAGTAAAAAGTATAAATGTTAAGGCAACATGGTTTATTTATTGTTTAACATCCTACTCAATGGTATTTCACTTATATGACGACTTTGCAATGCTGGTGTATGGTGCGAAACCGAGAAGAAACTTTGTATTTAACACTGGCCGACATCTTTTAATGGCAGACAAAATATATCTATATAACAGAATATTGAGGAGCAGACGCCGGGACTGATGGAGATGTGTGGTCAGAAGACACCAGTTAGGGATCTAAATTCCCCAGAGGACAAACAGACGGAATCGCAAAGGTTACTCCTGTAATACAATCCTGTAAAATGATTTGATACAGTCGTCAGTTCCAACAAATCGGACGGTGATGTATTGTTGAGTTTCTGGTAAGCGACACAGAGAAGGCAGTGAAATGAATATGTTTCATCAGGTCCATTACACGACACTGACAGCACCTTAAGCTCCGAGCGCTCTCGCTGCCTGTCCTAAGGAATGTTCTACAAAGCCTATTGTTGTAAGTGTCTGTTCATCTTGATTAACCCTTTGCAGTCATGACAAACACATGGCTCTTCCTTTAACTGTCATGGTCACACCATTCAGAGGTTCATCGAAGTTGCATCCAAGGGCAGCTAGGCTGCTTGTAGATTAAATTAAAAAAATCAATTTGGCACCAAGAAATTCAATATTATAATTATTTAACATTTTGAAGGACAAATGTTTGAAGAAAAATATTGAACTTTGTAAGACTATAGCCCCCTGCCATGGTATCGGCACACATCAGGTCAGATAAATGTCATCAGTCAAAATTGCAGCACCAACGGCTGTAAAAATTGTGACAAATAATTGAATCTATGGAAGGCATAACAGGACACATGGAGAAGCAGATGTTCCCATATTTAAACAAGAAGCTACACTATCCAAAACCACTTGGCATGGAGTGCAACCAGACAGACAGAGTAATAAACATAACAGTGTAGAAGTATAATGCATAACTTATCTACCAGTGAAGTTTCAAAATGATAGGGTACATACTCACAAAGAAATAGAATTTGTTTTTTTGTTTGGTGGTTTTACGCCGTACTCAAGGTTATTTCACTGATATGACGCCGTGCCAGCCCAATTGGTGAAGGAAACTACTGTTAACGACGCTGCTGACAACATGCAAGACAGGGCAAAACATTTACATTACATTAACAAAACAGGACACCACAACAAATCGGCATCCTGTGCCCCTTAGCTCAGGGAGCAAAAAAAGAGGTGATATTACTATAGAAAATGTATCTTATCTCGTTGGTATTTACTACAGACCTCCTGAGAAAAATATTCATGTATTTAACAAGCATATCTGTAGCCTGCTTAAGGTCCGTTATTTTGGCAAAAAAAAAGCTGTACTTATGGGGGATTTCAATATTGGCCTCTTTTAAGCAAATCAACATTTACCGTCTAAAGAATTAGAATAGATTAAAGCTTGGGCATTTCTTTCCTCAAATCACTAAACCTACCAGGGCTACTTCTAATAGTGCAGCACTAATTGACAACATCTTCATTCATTTTCATGAAAACAATCTCCTCTCTAGAATATTTATAACAGAAATTACAGACCACTTTCCCGTTTTTCACACCGTACCAGCCCCAAGGCCTACTCCAGCTAGGTTATTTAGAAGTTACTTCTTTGAACCTGAACAAGACTTTATATGTTCTATTGATGATATTCACTGGACTGACGTAATCTCTGACATGGACGTTGAATCGGCTCTTCACAAATTTACCAAGCCTTTCATTTCATGTTACGAAGAGTGCTTTCCACCAATTAATCCCTTTGTTAAGTCAAATAAAATTTTTAAACCCTGGATAACTCGTCGTATTTTGACTTCAATTCACACAAAAAATAATCTGTACCGAGAACACCTACAGCGTCCCAGGATACCTCACATGAAGTTTTCAGAAAATTAAGATATAAGCCTACCCACTGTATCAGATTTGCCAAAAAAAGTTATTTTGAAAAGAAACTCAATGAACATTACCGAGATATCAAGGGCACTTGGAAAGTCTCTCATGGGGCGTGTTAAAAAACAGTCTGTTTCTAATTCATTTAAGAGCAACGGCATTGAAACTAATGAACCCCAACTGATAGTAAACGGTTTTAATGTGTGCTTTTCAACTATTGCCTTGCTTGATTCCAATATTCGTCGGACCTCCGGCTCTTTTGAAAAATACTTGCTTTAGACACAATCATTCAACTGAACACGCTACAATTTCTTTATATAACATTTTAGTTGATGCTAAAGAGTCCAATAAATACAGCGTTGTTACTTTTTTGAATTTATCAAAGGCGTTTGACACGTCAATCATAGCATTCTTCAGTGAAAATTAGCTCATAATGGATTTTGGGGGATAGCCAATACTTGGTTTAAAAATTATCTTGGTAATCGTTCATGTGTTTCATACCATGGAGCTATATCTACACCTGCAAATATTTCTTGTGGCTTCCCCCAGGGATCTATATTAGGACCATTGCTTTTTCTCATCTATGTAAATGATTTGTGCAATTCTTCAGATCTACTAAATATTCTCCTCTTTGCAGATGACACTTGTGTAATATTTTCATCCCCTAACATACAGGACACATTATCAACAACGACACAAGAGCTCAGTAAATTACATTCCTGGTTTAATTTGAACCGACTTTCATTAAATCTCAACAAAACAAACTTTATGGTTATAAAACCTAATTTGCAAAAAGAAATCCTCCCCCAACACTCTTTGTAGCTGGCAAAGAAATCGAACAAGTCCGGTCCGCAAAGTTTCTCGGTATTTTCTTTAACGATAAACTAAATTGGCTAGATCACATTAATTACATAAGTAATAAAGTTACTAGAAACGTAGGCATTATCAATCACATCCGACATTCACTCAAAAAACAGGCACTTCTTATTTTACACTATTCTTTAATATACTAGTACCCTCCTTATATGTCATTGGGGCAACACGTATATCACACATCTACGTCCTCTCATTACCCTTCAAAAACGCCTTGTCAGATTAATAACCTTATCAAGTAGAATAGAACATACTGAACCGCTTTTAGGTGAATTAAAAATCCTTCCTTTCCAAAAATAGGTTCATTACAATTCTCTTTGTTTTGTCCACACATTATTTTACCACTGTGAATGCACCGTTCTCTTGGTCCTTGGGAATGGAACAATCTCCCTTTACAATTGAAATCCATCAGATCAATATCGTTGTTCAAATCACGTCTAAAGAATAATCTTGTTAATACATCTGTATTTTAATGAAATTTTAGGTATTTATAAATATCTCAATAAATAGGAAACAGACACCAGATTCCATTTATAATAATTGTATGTATTAGATATTTATCTGTATTAGGGATAAATGAGCCCTCACAGGTTTTACTCCCGCCAGTGGCCATGTATGTTTTCAAATATGTTTATCTTCCATTGTCCTTCTTCTTCTGGTGAATAAAAGTTCAATTCAATTGAAATATATA
The DNA here is from genome assembly GCA_032466195.1 of Katharina tunicata. Taxonomy (NCBI): domain Eukaryota; kingdom Metazoa; phylum Mollusca; class Polyplacophora; order Chitonida; family Mopaliidae; genus Katharina; species Katharina tunicata. The sequence continues at coordinate 25,922 of JAVFBZ010209771.1, forward strand.
TAACTATTTGAGCAATAATACGTACACGTAACTGTTAATTATTAGCTGCTGAAGTTCATTTTCAAACAGCTTCTGATCGATCTCTTACTAAAGATATGTGTGAAGTTTCATAAGTTTTGGGTAATTAAAAAACATAACCACAGCAGTACCCGTTGGTATCTGTATGCCAAGAGGTTGAATGAGGGGTATGATAAGTAGCCAATTTATAGAGATGAAAGAAATTTGAGTGACAATAAGAATAGCGAAAGTAGGGACATATTGAACAGCTAAAATGCAGCGGTAACCAAGTGAAGTCAAAATACCTGGGTAGTGAAAATATGACACATGGGAAAATAGGTATACCAAGGTTAGAAAATCTATAGTGCTCGAATAGAAATTCAAAATCAAAACCAAAGCATAGAAATTAAAGGGAGTTTAACATAGTGAGATCATTGGAATTCATGTAAGATGTCACATCAAGAGTTTCCTAAAGAGGGACATCCGTGGACGTCAAATAGGGAATCATGGGAAATCAAATTATGGGCACTAAGAACGGTTCAAAATGGCAGTAACCAATAGTGATCAATACAGTATAATTTACTAACCATTGGAGTGTTATATTTATCTACTGGTTGAACTTTGTTACTGTTAATAAGTGCATCGAATGCGTCATTCAAAAGCTAAAGAACACAATCATTGTATGGCACAAGCAGGCTTCTAGTAAGAGAGCAAATCGTAATAATATTATTAATCCATAGTCAGCCCACATAATACACAGCGTGTGAGAAAACAGCAAAAAATCTTTGATCAGAATCAATTCTTAAGAGTACACATTGATCACCGTGGCAACACAAAAATATTTACCTCTCTATAAATGTTACATAGAAAGTAAGGCTTTTTAAGATATTATAAAAAAGAGATAATCAGTTTATGTATTTGATAAATATATCGACCTGAAATCAATAAACATATTTGTTTCAAGGCTATCATATAAACACTAAAAAAAGCCTCTTTGGAATTACATGTAAGTTCAACTGAATCATTGTCAATATTAACTTCTTTTATTGGTGTTCAGCGTCACTCTCCTGGGTATTTCACTCAAGTAACGACTTTGTATTGCTGCGGTTTGGTGGAAAGCAACGAAGAAACCTCGTAAAAACAACTTTCGTTAACTCTGCAGTGGTCAATAAATTTCTTTTATGTTTGTTAGCGTGGTCGCACTAAAAGGACAAGACCACAAATTTTCGACCAGATTTTACTATTTTCCAAGGGTAATTTTAAAGATATTTGCCCGTTTTTATTGGTTTCAAAGTCAGCATTTTGAATATCAGTTGCGATCAGTAGTCAGAGGTTCAGTTAAGTATTACAGCAACTTTAACTTTACGGTAAATGGGAGCTTTACAGTGAAAAGCTTTCAACTGTTTTCAAGCTGTTATCTCCATGTACAAATAGGTGCATATTTCAGTAATTTGTTTCTAATATATATAATGACACGTAACTATAGGTGATTTAAAACAGTTAACCTCGCCACTTACACATACTGTCAAGGCTCTCTTGTATCAGTCAGCCAGGTCAGTAGCTGATAATAGTAGCGAGGTTTTCTGTTTTAAATCGCCCTGTGTAGTTAAATATATACAAAAATATAATGAACAAATCACTGAAAAACCATACTATGATATGGAGATAATATTTTGCAAAATAAAAGTTTAACAACAGTCAAATATCAGAACCAAAATTATTATTTTTTCAGTATGTAAGTTCCCATTTGCTATAATGTTATTAAAAAGTAGTTGCGTTTCTGAACCTCTTACATCACTACCGATATTCAAACAGATTGTCCTTTGTTTTGCTATTGTTTGGCCATGTTTGGCCATGTTTGGCCATGTTTGTTAACATGTTAACATTACTCACTTTATCCATTAGATACATGTATACATATCCTCTGTAAGTTTAGTGCTTATGTCTTGAAAATGGTTTCGAATTAAACCGATATGTTGATTTGTTTGTTTGGTGATTATTGTCGTACTCAAGAAGTATTTCACCTATATGACGATTAAGCGTTGCAGGGGTAAGGTGGAAAACCCAGAAGAAACCTCCTAACACCACCTCCCAAAACTTCCCTTATAAACCTAAGGTCCACAGGGGAGAATCAAACCTATTCCGGGTAGAGTGAAGGGGAAGTAGTAGTCTAACGCTCAACACAATACAGGACAAGAACAGGACGCCACAACATGCTTTTGGATTGCCCCACAGGAAGCTCCCGCCCAACCACCTGCTATTTCTGCTCAGTGTAGAAAACATAATCCTTGGCTTTTGCCAAGACAACTTACTAACAATTACATGTACATCTCTTTAAAGTCACTAGGGACATATTTATTTACATGAGATATGGTATACCTTGAAAGCAATTAAACAAACTAGCATGTTGTACTTAAAGGAGAAGTAAACCAAAACAACAAAGTCAGAGTCAAATTACAGGCCGTACTAAGTTTACAGAACTGCTACTACATTTTTGTAGGATTACTCGTTTTCCAGTTAGTTACTTAGAATGACTTAAGTAAAATGTATGGTAGACGGTTTGTGCCATGATTTATTTATTTTTTCTTGCAGATAAAAATAACCCAAATTACTCAAAGCTTTATCCTGGCAAATCAGAGCCTGTACAAATGTAGAAAATACAGTTATATATCTCATCCATAACACTTTGATAGGAAAAAATGTTCAATGTTCCTGAAGAACAACTACAACAAACAACAAAAATGATAGGAGCAACCGTCGAATGAAAATAAAATGTTGATGATAGATTTTTACTTGTTTTAAGCAGCATTTACATTAGATTTGTTTGTTTGTTTGATTGGTGTTTAACGTCGTACTCAAAGGTATTTCATTTATATGACGACGGATTCTCCACTTCTTAATCTGCTTTCGTCAATACGGCAGAAAACCGAGAGAAAACCTCGTAAAAAACGCCCCCACGATTGCCGAAGTCACCTCGTGTGACTCCCTCATATACCTCAGGTCCACTGGGAGACTTGAGCCTGAGCGGTACATCGAAGGAGGATCTGCCCTAACTGCTGAGCCACGGCGCGGGCCCATTTACATTAGAAGCTGGGAACGTAACAAAAACATAACTTTGAAAGATTTTCAACTTGATAACCCTGACAATATACCCAGAAGTTGAAAGGGCATTTTTTTATATATTTTAGATTAAAATAACAACAATTTATTTATTACATTTTATTATTGTATAACCTACTTCAACTGGATTGTGAGCAATATGAGAAAGTGTGCTAATTTCCACCTCACAGACTACACAACAAATGTTGCCTATTATCTTAAGGATGCTCTACAGAACATCAAGTTTTAGTTTAGTTTATTGAATTCAGACTCATACAGATGTAAAATCCATTAACAGAGCTAATGGCATGTGATAGATAAAAGAGGACAGAGTTAACAAACAAACAAACAACAATAAATATTGAATACATGTAAAAAAAAATAAAAAAATAAATCAAATCAAATAAAAAAAAAATATTTAAAAAAAATTAACAAAAGAAATAAAATAATTAAAATAATAAATAAAAAATAAAATAAATCAGTTAGAAGAGTAAGAATATGATATATTTAATTTTAAATATTATGATATATATATCTAGTTAAAACCCAGTGGAGGTAAGCAAAATGTTCTTTCTCTACATTCATACAAAAATATATATGCACATTCATACATTGAATCTAGGCGGAGGCAGTTGCCCCTACATACACTAATTGCATTCATTTGCTAGTAGTTACGTGCTGCATTCAAAGGTATTTCGATCACCTATACGAGGGTGATGCATTGTAGCGGAAAACAGGGAAGAACCCTAGTAAAACGCTAAAAAAAAAAAAATATACATAACTGTGTGTACATGTATTATTCTTTGACAATTGTATGTTGGTTGGTTGATTGATTGATTGGTTGTTCCGTGCTCAAGGGTATTTCAATTATATGACGATGCTGTATTCCAACAGTAAACAGTGGCTCTTAATATAAAATGTGTAGTCACTTTAGTGTTCCTGCTGTTGGAAAGATAATGTTCCTCCAGTTCTAAGTATGACAGCTTGAATATAATCTGGAAACTTTCTGCCCTTAGCCTAAGGGCCCAATTGTGCTTTGGACAAAGAGATCAAATTACAACTGTACAACTTGGTCCAAAATAACTCATTGTTAAGTTTCCAAAACACAACATAAATACAAATAGTCATAGTCATAGTGAGATAATTACACAAAACAAACTAGCTTACACAAAACAAAATCTTACATAAACAGACTAGCTTACACAAAACAGACTAGCTTAAACAAAACAGACTAGCGTGTAACAAGTAGACTCGTTTACTCAATCCAGACTAGCACAGAAGTTGGAAGTCAGAAAATGACTAAGTTCAAGCCAAGTGACTTTTTGTTAAATAATTAGGTTCAGTAAACATGAATGCCATAAACTACATTGTAAGTATAATAGCTTTGTTTATTTGACTGGTATTTAACCTTGTTCTCAACTATATTTCACTAATATCCACAGATGGTCTTCCTGATGCCCTTTAGCTATTAAAGGGCACACTGAGGCACAATAAGCTCCCACCCACCAATCATTTGGCCCGACTTTTAGTTTGATATTCAACAATCTCATTGATGTTAAACCCTCTGCTAACATCAGTATTTCTTTACAGTAATTTTTGAAATAAAAAGGTACTCACAGACATGGCATGCTGCTTTAGCCTCATGGGACCATATAACAGGTCTTTATCTGTGTTCTGGAAAGAAATCGAAGGATAAAGGATTAGATTAAATACTGTATATAGTGTGAGTTGGCTTGTGAAAGAGTAGACAGACTTAATAAGAAACACAGCAAGCCTCAGAAATGTGCACTGAGACTTTAAATTATTGGCTAAAAGAATAGCAAGATATAATTTATCGCTCTTGAAAACCATTCACAGTGTTGGGTGGTCCTTTTTTCCTCTCGAAACCTCCTCAGAAAACACCTGTATTCTCTGCAAGCGCCCACATATACTTGTTACCCATTCAAAAATTTGTAACAATTCAATTTAAAAATAGCATATGATGGTACCTTTTCTGTAAATTGCGCTCTTCAGTTGGTCTTGTTTGATTAACGTTCTATACCATATTTAAGGTTATTTCACTCACATGGCGGGGTGCCAGCACAGTAGGTGAAAAAAAACACACTTAACGATGCTGACAACACAGAAGACCCCACAGTCATGACCGTATATTTACAGGACAAACAGCAGGACATGAAAACAAATCAGCTTCCTGATGCCTGTTACCTCTGAGAGCGCGAAGGTATAGGAGAGCGCGAGGGTATAGGAGAGCGCGAGGGTATAGGAGGCTCTTGCACAACAACCCATCTTTTGCTCCGTAAAAGGGCAATGCAAAGTTCTGTATTTTGAACCTTGTACGCAAACACATTAATCTAAAAATAATCAGAGAGAGATTGACAGTCTGTACTATTGACATTAATAGTGACGCCTGAAAATTAATGTCAGATATTCAAACAGGTGAGCTGTGTAATAAATAATCGTTAAGTATTAATGTCAAGTGTTTCAGGTTGAATGAGTTTGATTCCTCCAGACATACAAAACTATACAGTTGATCACATAGCACCAGTATTCATTTCAATTCCTCTCCTGTTATTTACCAGGTGCTGTAACACAAATGTTGTAAATTTTATCAAGTTCTTTATGAATGACTTGACATTTCACAGTTTCTATGGCAGTTCTTGCAATTTAATGGAAATGCAGCAAATTTAAATTTCAACAGCAAGGCTAATAATCTGATAGATGTATGAGATTGATTGATTAATCCCTATCATCCAGGGCCTTATATGTAATGAGTCAATATTTTGAATTATTGGGGCTAACAACACTTGACCTGGAGTTACGTTAGCACATCAAAGCGTGGTTCAGACTCGACAGCAAACACACACACCCTCAATTTAACACTTTGGCAGATTTTTTTTTTTAATTCTTAAACTTTCATTTAACCTACACATCTATGGGTGGAAATAACAGAAAGCATCTAGCGTTTACCTGTTGTCAAAATGATCTACAGCTCATGTGGTTCTGTGATAAGCCAAAACATAGTGTTAGCTAGAGGGGTGTCTTGGTGTCTTTGAGACGCGCAAGAAGCCATTTCTGACACCCCATTTCAATCAAATTAAACATGGGGAAAATAGTGCAAATGTCCAATGAGACCCTTTTTCTGTGAAAATAGTGATTTAAGACTCCCTCTTTTGGATTTCTGGTAAAAACTATGAGCCAAACTACCTCATTTTGGGGTACACTGTGAACTTTTATGATATTCAGGTGGGAATGATAAAAAAAGTCACATGTCTGTTTCTTAGGTGAGACAAGTGATGAAGATTACATGTACAAAGAGGGCATTGTTGATTTAACATCCTAATCACTTATATACTACATCACAGAGCGGCTACTTTACGCTTCACTAGACAAGCTTTTAATTTAATTTTTTTCAGATTTCTTCATTACAAAGATGTGAGAGTGGTAAGATGAGTAAGATGAGGGAGAACCCATCTTCGCTAGCCAAGGGTTTTATTCCGATGTACTCTACATTCAGTACATCCCTTGGCAGATTGAAGGCAAAAAAGCATAATATACAGTGGCGCCCTCTGTTGAGTAAAGTCATCATAGCTCAAGTTAACTCCCCCTGTTAAAATAACAATCAACCAATCAGATATGCACTTACAAATTGCATAAAATAGTCTCCCTCTTTTTGGACAAAACATCAAAACATGCCCTGCAACTTTCATTGTTTACAATTGTCGCCATTTTGACTAGTTGACTATTTCCGTAACGTCATCCGATTGGTGCCTACAATTTCCGAGGCATCCAAACAATCGCGCCACTGTAGATTCTTGTTTTATGCCTTTAATCTGCCAGGGATGTAATGTAGAGCACCTCTGTATAAGACCCTTGGCTAGAGTAGATGGGGCAAACCATGGCGCACAAATCTAACCAATAACACAGATCTTAGTGGGAGTTATGAAAGTCGTCTAACACTGCAACACTCATATGTTTTAACCAAGCTGTAAAAAGTCATACCATTCTATTAATTCCACTAGCTTTAAAAAAAAAAATCAAATTAAAGGAAATTAACTCTTTAAATTAAACATAACGCTAGCTAAGCAAATTTTCAATTGAATGGGTCTTTTTGTCAATTTTCTATAACACTATTGATTATACTGGAGTTTCTGCAGTCTTATTAAACTCGAGTGCAGAGAAGCAGTCTCCATATTGGTGCAGTTAATTCCCTTCCCGCCTACCTTTTCCAATCCCCCTCCCTCTTCCCCAGACAGATCTAAAGCCCTAATCATTATGTTAATTTACATTTTCTGGAGCACAAAAACTCTCAGATAAAGCTGATTTTTACCATTTACCCCAGTCAGCTGAGGACTGTGTGTAAATAACCACAGTCTTAATAAATGGGTCAAGCAGTTGTAGATTTAATTTAGATCTGACCTATCACTGACATGATATGTAGGTTACATTTGTTTAGCCCAGACCCTGTGACCTAGTTTTCAAACACCACTTTCATCTGGATTCAAGATGCCTGCCTGCCTGTCCAGCTGAGAGAAGACTTGTCCCACAGGTTTACAAGGTATCGTGTCCACTTGTCCGGATATGATGTTTTCAACGGTCACATGTCTCCTTGTCCCATGTGTCCTGCATGTCCATTTGTCCCATTGATTTACAAGGTCATATGTCAACATCCTCACAGATTTACAAGGTCACATGTCCATTTGTCTCACTGATTTAAAAGGTCAAATGTCCACTCATCCCACTGTATGGTTTTCAAGGTCACATGACGAATTGCCCCACTGATTGACAACGTTGCATGGCCACATTTCACGGTTTGTCATAACTAATTATAAATAGTTCTTTCTTAGCTAGAGATTAACATTACCCATGTTTTCAATTACTACTGGAGAAAAAACGAAATCATTCCATTGTCTTTATTTACTGAGAATCAGTTTTCCAGTGGGGTTTATCTTAACAACAAAGAAGTAAAATTCAAACGCAGTGATATTGTGACCATTTTTCCCTCCTTCCCAAGAAAACAGTACAAAAACAACAATAAAAAAATTGACATTATAATCAGGATAAAACCTTGACCCAAATAACGCACAGGAAGTCAAAGATAAGTCAGCCCTGCAGACATTCAGCCCCAGAATCATCCCAGTGTTTCTGGTGACAAAAAATTTTCATTGGATGTTGAGAAACGACCTGTATTTCTGTCATTTGAATATTTAATACCTCGGGTATTTACTAACAGAGCAATGTCTGACGAAGGTGAAGAAAAAATATCCCATTCATAACACATATGATACGAGTCAATCAACATTTATGAAAAGTACGGACACGGTTGACCTATTGCCATAGATTGATATAGGGCTATTTTGGAGCCGACGGGCAAATAACTGTCACTCTCATTTAAAATTACTGCAATTCAAGACACACAGTAATGAATATTAACAGTACATTTGGTTTGATCTCTTGTGAAAAGTGGCCTTAAGCCAACTTTAAATGAAACTGGTAACAGATTTGCATCTTTAATATACACTGTAGTATATATGATGTTCAAAAACAGACCACTTGCTTGTTGTTATGAACTGTGAAATACCAGTAGCACAGATGTCTGAAGGACACTTGCTTCTCATCAATCAATGGTACACATTACCAGGCTGACCGCTCACCCAGGAAAAAAGTTCACCAACAGATTTAATAATTGTACTATCGCCAATGTCCCAACGCATAACTGATGAATAGCTTTCATTTCCACATTTTTCAATCCAATTAATGAGGTAATAAAACTGATTTAATGCCCGGTTGGTACATTTTTCTTCAAAGCGTTGTCATGGAAACCAAATCGTTTGGATACGTCTTCCACAATTAAACCGCAAAATGATATAAATACGACAACATGATGAATGTATTCATCTTAAATCTCTAAAGTAAAGATATTAGCTTTTTATGTGATTTACGTCAAACTAATATACGACAGAGTTGATGGTGAAAAGTTAGTTGTTTACAACTTGATACATTTTTCTATAGAAACTTAGCTAGAGCGGGGTCATCAGTCAGCAATATCAATTTGATTTGTGTTTAAATGAGGAGCCAGAATCAACTGTGGATGAAACCTAACAGAGTGCGACGGTAAAAAGAGAGTGCATATCTCACAGACAAACCACCCCAACTCACTTGGTACAGGATAAAATGCAGAATTCAAAGGAAAACTAACCCAACCTACAGTCACATCGAAGAGAGACGTTGTACATCTCAAACGAAACCACCACAACCTACAAGTCCCTTCGCAGAAAAAATAGTACAAAACGAAAAGCAACCCAACCTAATGTACAAGCCACTTGGCACAATTGGCAGAGAAAATACTACAAAGCTTGAATGAAGCCCAAGCCAACGTCATGTGCAAGTCAACTGGTAGAGTAGAAAGGACAGAAATGAAAGGAAAACTACCCCAACCTACACGTCACTTGATTGAAGAAACCGGACAAACCTCAAATGAAACCAACCCATTGCCAGCCAAATGGGTGAAAGAAACCACCCTTCAAGACACTGGCAAAACATAAGACACCACAGGATAGTTACAGGACGAAATACTAGACACCACAGGATAGTTACAGGACGAAATACTAGACACCACAG
>JAVFBZ010209771.1:42143-57530 GCA_032466195.1 Katharina tunicata
TTTATGATCAACCACAGCCACTAATCTCATTTATGATCAACCACAGCCACTAATCCCATTTATGATCAACCACAGCCTTGATAATCTGTAAGTTTTATGACATACTTTTTACATGTAAGACAGCTTTTCTTAATTGATTGAACTTAAAGCTAGGAACTTCTGTAACTAGGAAAGTCTGTGGCTTAAACTGAGCATACCTATAATACAGACAGGCAAGCAAAATGTTCTTTCTCTACATTTATACAAAAATATAATACAGACACTTTTGCATATTTTCCTAATGTGACTAAGATAACCATGTTTTGATTAGAGATACTACAGTACTTCTGTATCACTAGATCAGTGAAGAATGATGAGAATATCACAGGTCAAGGCGGTGATTACCTGGATAGGTATATGTACATGTAGGTATGACAAGAGGTCAATCACTGATATATATAGTACTGGTTAACTAAAAAGTTTGAGCAAGATTTTTTTTCAATGGAATTTTCATGCTTTTATCGGTCACAGGGATTTATATTTTTGGGGTAATATTTATATATCAAGATTTTGCACAGTCAGTGCTGGATTAAAAACTGTGAACAGGTGAAGACTTACTACAATATTGAAGCTTGAAAACTTATTAATCTAGTATAACATTTTAACTACAAAGAAGGTCCAACCAAGACATTCACCAGAATCACCATTCAAATTAAATAACTACAGAATGTGTGCAATATTTGACAGTTAACAGGAAACTGAAAAATATGGAGAGAAACCCGTGCCAGTTACAGTCAGAGGGACACTTCCAGACTTACAACCAGAATTAAGAACTGTTATTGGAAACTTGGGATGGTTTACTTTGTTGGTTTGTTTACGTGTCTGAGTTGGGAGGTTTATGCTGAAATTAAGGTTATTTCAATCATATGACAGCATGCCAGCCCAATCAGTAGAGAAAAACATCCTAAACGACGCTGGCAACATAGAAGACGCAACAAAATAGAGGGACACCACAACAAATTGCCTTCCTGATGACCCTTACATGTACCTCAGAGAGCACCAGGGCACAGGAGGGTCTCTCCCACCAAACCACCTGCACCTGAAATTAGTCCAAATTCACTATGGTAAAACTAACAGACACATGAACAGCCGACCTGAGGTAAACACACAGATTGGGAAATCATCTCAAGTTACCTTCTAATCTAATTTTGTTCTTAAACAATTAAAATAACATCCCGGTGTAACTGAATCTATGTACTGAACTAGAATGTGAGCACCAAATAAAGTGCCCTGTACTGTACCTATAGTGTCCCTTATTCCTCTGCTTGCTTTGCGTTGACAACACTTTAGTTTATATCACATATATAATTATAAATGCAGAGAAAGAAAATTGTCTTGCCTCCACCCTGATTCAAACTAGGGTCAGTGGTTGGCAGAGTGAGCGTTCTAACCGACTGAGCTACAGAGGCTCACGGCATAACGACCGAATCATTATCCAAGTAAAGGCAGCGAATCTGTATCTACAGTAAGCACTGACACAGGGACACTGAAATAGCGTCTTTGTTATCAATATATATAACTCACAAGTGTTTTTATTGTTTGGGTAATACCGAAAATCTGGTTCTGGCAAATATATATATATTTCTGAGTTCAAATCCGGGTGAAGGCAAGCCAAATTTTCTTTCTCGACATTTATACAAAAGTATATATTTGTACAAAAAATATTTATGGTGACGTGCTAGGCACAGACATGAAAAAAGGGAATGGGAGATACATTATAAAATGACCGTGTTGTGCTACATGAATAGTATAACAGTATGTTTGGGGATACACATGTAAGCACAGTACTTAAAGTTATTTCACTCATATGAGGACGGTACCAGTTTTAAACAGAAAGACAAAAATTTGAGTAAATTAACTGGTGAATTTGTCACATGTTGATGTTTTGTGACGTAAAGATTCGGTTGCATATTTTTTCCCAAGCCTAAAAAGTTCAAAGGTTTTGAAATGAATCAAATCAGAGTATAAATAAAAAAAGATTGTAGTGTTGATGTAGGTGTATATATTCACTCCTTATCAAAGGTCAATCTTAAATCACTGTATCACTATGCAATATATATTTCAATAATATTATCAAAATATAAGCAGTAAATGAAAAGAAGCAGTTATCAACTTGAGATAAAGGGATTACATTTGAAGTGTTTTAAAAAGCACATACCCATGGTTGAACTTAGACAATGGGATGTAGGGGTTAGGGTCCTGGCGCTTCCACGAGTTGGAGCGGGCCTCCATGGATAAAGCAAGATTTTAGTTGTGAATGCTGAATTTGACATGTTTAAGGATAACCTTACATTAAATTATCTACAGTATTGAAAATAATTTGAACGGATTTCCAAAAAATTACATTGCTATTAAACTTACTAAAACTTTCTAAAAATAATTGTAATATTTATCCAGTTATCACCCCCAAAAAAATGAAAACAGAATTAACAGCATGAATTATTTATCAGGTAAGCCTATAGATTGCTTTATAACCTATATATTTAATATGATGACATCACTTGTAACTGAAATATCAGATGTGAATGATGGAACTCACCTTGGCCCCCATGTGACTTGACCTTGACCTACTTTCAGGAATGGACAGGGAATTGTGTTGAAGGTCGCATCGATACGACTGGTACATGGGGAGCGTGAGCCTCGAAATAAAGTGCAGCGCAAAAGTAAGTTTTCCAGTTTTGCTTGAGGTTTAGTGCCACAAACACAGAACACTTCAAATCGGAATATCTCCAGAATCAATCCATAACCAATATCAAAATAATGAGAATCGTTATAGTTCTGATAAAAAAAAATAATCACAGGATTTCCTAACAGTTTTTCTCGAAAGCACACTGTAAAATATAGAATAGGAATAACAGCCGAATCTCTTTGAAGTCAACAAATGCAGACAGAGTATAAATGTTCTCGTCCAAACTGAAAAAAGTTCACTGATAAGATGTACATGTAGATCACAAAGACATTGACATATATTGGAGAATTACCTGTTGATAAAAACAACAATGTCACTAAAACAAGTTCACCAATAAACACATAGTCTAGAAATCGAGTGTTGAAATAAAACACTTCATTCCTGTTGATATATTCCCCCCATATGAGGATTTTTAAAGTAGTTTCACAGTTCTGCTCAACAGTACTTTTATATCGCCATTAAATCTGATTGATCACAATCTGGGGCAATTATTTTCATCAATCTGACACATTTTTAACGATGCCAGCACTAGAAGATCGGACACTGATATAGGTGTTCAAACCACAGCGTTTTAGTATGGCACTGTAAATATCAATATCCTACTTACTTGAAATGTTACATTCAAATTAGAATGATAAGAAATAATTTTAGAGAGCACTTGAGCAGCAACAAGTTACCTTGTTGAAGACGTTAAATACAAGTACGATATCATGTATATATTAACTAGCAGATTGAAAACACATGTAGTTTCACAAATTGTCGTAAAATCAATAGCTCCAGAAAAACAGCCAGTCGTGAAATAGACACAAGTGATGAACACAGGATAATTGATGAACAAAATCAACTTGATGAAAACTTCCACTGAATTCTGTAAAAACAACTGCTCCAAAGACTATAGGCCTACAGTCAACAGTGTTAAAGGCAACTAAAATTGATGGTGTCTGTCTGTAAAGGAGTTGACAAAAACGTCAATAGACTGCGGTAAACTCCACTGTTGGATTGATCAGGCACATGTAAGATAAGCAGTTTGACAATTAGCTCAGTAAAATCCACGGTTCCTCGAATTAACTTCCTGAATCTGTTTAACATCACTTTAATTTGTCAGTGTTGTTGTAGTTGAATGTGTGGCTCTCAGAAGGCCAGCCTATTAAAACTTTCCCAATAGTCTCACTGAAATTAATGGCAGTTTTGAGTGATTATTGAGAGGTTGCTGATCACTGTCAATCACGAGAGAACATGTACTACCTAACCAGACCTGACCCAAGGCCTCCAGGCTGTCTTACTGTGCCAGTGGAATACTTTCCCTAGAGCCTTTCCTTCAGGCTGAAATCCTGCAAGGGTTCCCTTAGAAATTCTCTGGCTTGGTTAATATCCACTAATCCAGCCAGATTAAACATGGTATAGAAATATCTATACATTATGACTGCAGGCTGTATGTAACAGTTTCATTGAGCTCTATATAGACATAATAAATAGCCTATAATACAGGTGACATAGTCCAAGTCCCCTAGCCCACTATATCAGCTTGGGCATTACACTTTGACATATGCGACTAGCCTAGGTACAGTCTACCTACATGTATCCTTATACCATTGACGTCACAGGCTCTAGTTAGTGTACATTCACTGTGTAGACAGTTTAACAACAATCAGGGGTGGTTGACAAAGGTTAACAACAGAGGCGTTCAGGACAACAATAGCCCCAGACCACAGTACTGAGACAAAAAAGTGTGGACTGGAAAAGGAATTTTAGCACAATAGCTAGCTCGTAGTCCCTGGTATCGCCATACCACTGTTAGATGCAACCATAAGATAGCTAACGATTAGCACCGTCACAAATTGTTAACACACTTATTAAGTGGCGTTCTCACCTGCAGCTCTTATCTTACAACCTTTGCGTCAATGGAGTCAATAGTATAGATTTAATAATAAATATCAAGAGAAGAAAAAAAATGTCTACCCCTGTCACAAAATCTGAATCATGGTCCTTAGTTAAAGTCAATCTTGAATCAACAGCCTTTGCCTCACTGGAGTCAGTATTATATTTAATAATAAATATCAAGAGAGAAAAAATGTATATGCCCGCCCCAATATCTGCATCAGGGTTCTCGTTTAGAGTACAACCTTGAATAGACATCCTTGCGTCACTGGAGTCAATATAATATTTAATAATAAATATGAAGAGAAAAACTCTATGCCTGAAACAAGATATGAGCCAGGGTCCTCCGATAGAGTACTACAGTATATGTACCTTGAATATACAATCATTGCATCACGAGTCAATTGTATAGATTAAATAATAAATACCAGAGAAAAAAACTAGTAGGGGGGCCTATGCCTAGTCGGTTCAAGACAAGTGCAACAGCAAAAGCACTAACTACTGAGCTTTACAGTCAATGACAACAACGACTCAATGTTAAGAATTACATAGAAATTATACTGAAGTTTGATCTGTTTTTAAAAAGCTGACAAAACGAATACATTTGAACCGTGTGGCAGTCTGGAGTACTCAGTTCTGTATCTACCCATCTGGCTAAGGACACTATATTTCAAGCTTGTGTTAATTCTGTCATACTTAGCACTGGAGGACCAGTATCTTAAATCAACCGATTTAACACTTAAAGTGGTGTCACACTATATGACTATGGTTGGGTTTCTGTCACAGCTTTCTGAAGGAATGAATACACCACCGTTACAGAAGTGAAAAACCCTTGAGCACCTAGTGAAACAGCAATCAATCATTGTTCTATCCAAAGATCGAGTAACATAAAGAAAACATTATGATGTATTTGGGCTTGTAGAAACTGAAAGTGGAATATGTGACCTAACTGGGGACCTATCCTTGCATAAAAAGAAATTATAATAAAATTTGTCCCTGGGTAAATAACCCTCTAATTGACGCACAGGTCACCTTTTATGAACGATTTATATCTCAATATAAGTATACCTGAAAGGATTGCAAAATATCAAAGCCTCTACCTTCCCTAAATACACTCAAACATGTTGATACAGTAGCGAAATTCATTTTAACTTAACATTTAAGAGGTTAACCATACATTTGGTATTATTAAATCCCAGAAATTTAATTTACCTGTTTCGCAGAGCATTATTTTGACCTTTATAATTTTTTGGATTGGCAGAGCTTCAGACGGTCTATTATAGTGAGCTTGTTATCTTATTATGCTAACTACAAGCACGCCAGTCCAATATTGTTTTCTTAAAGTCACATACGCACCCAAATATTCTGTATTTTGTTTTTTTCACAGAATCACATGAATTATATATATTTTCATCAAAAAGCAAAAGTTAGAGGTATTCCGTTAATTCTTTCCCAGATTTGAAGGTAAAGGTAGTTTAAAAGCCCGGTAAAAGTAAAAAAAAAAGAAAATTCTGCCATCAATTTTAATTGGAAATGTGTCAATCTGCTGTCACATCTCAGACACACTTTGATGTACCGACGTCACTCCTAGTCAACCGTGTTAGCCACACCCCTTACAAGGTTCACAATGTTGGCTCGTTACAAACAAAGTCATTCACCGCGACTAGATCAAAGTCTTGGTAAGCAAATATGGCCAGCCCTCTTTCCGTTAAATTCGAAACTGCTACATTTGTCCTGGTCCGGACAAGCTTTGTACCTAATCAATAATTTTTATTTTAACGGGACTGTTTTAGTTTTTGAACAAACATTTAATCTTGTAAAATTCAAGGCAAACAGATTAGTTGAAAACTCCAAATGTTGGGTGCGTATGTACCTTCAAGAATGCCCTTTATTTGTCCAAAAGGGAACACAAGGTATAAAACTGTGTTGG
Organism: Katharina tunicata; assembly: GCA_032466195.1. Taxonomy (NCBI): domain Eukaryota; kingdom Metazoa; phylum Mollusca; class Polyplacophora; order Chitonida; family Mopaliidae; genus Katharina; species Katharina tunicata. The sequence goes on from JAVFBZ010209771.1 coordinate 48,680, forward strand.
TCTTCTCCTGGTCAGTCTGTCAGTCTGACTAGCTAAATGACCAGCCTCTCTTACTTTAAAAAAATTAAAACAAGGACCTATGAGTGGGCTTCCTGTTTCATTTTCAAAATGCAAGACCTTCAGTTACATCTATGTGAGCTACAAAACCTGGTAAAAGAAAGCAAAATACCAAAATGCTTGGATTATAACCTTAACATTGTACGCTATTCCATACGTCCTAAAAATAATCGGCACTTACATTTCAATAATTGTTTAAATGTAACCGGGTTTTCTATATTTTTCTCGTATGGCCCAAAGTATAAGCTTTTAGAAAATATCAACCTCCAGAATGGGCGATATACCGTATTAAAATAATAACAAAGGATGTAAAATCTATAATGTGGGTCACATTTAAATTTCAATGCAGATTTCAACTTCAACAACTTGCCTGGTTGTAAAGGTTAGAGAGTGGTGAATTATTTCCCTCAAATATTTTCTGACAGACTCCATAGGTGGTTTATGTTTGTTTGCTTGATTGGGGTTTGATGTCATACTTAAGGTTATTTCACTCATATGACGGTGCCAGCCAAATTAGTGGCGGAAACCACCTTAAACAACGCTGGCAACACAGAAGATGCCACAAAACATTACAAGGCAAAACAGAGCACCATAACAAATTGGCCTCGTGATGCCCATTAGCTCAGAGAGCACCAGGGCACAGGAGGCTCCCACCCAACCAACCGATAGGTTATTAATGTGTTTGTCCCACACAAGTTGAAGATTGCTTTTCAACATTCAGTGTATAAAGGACATCTACATATACTATCTGAGATTGCAAGGTATTTTTGTTTTTCATGCTTTTTTGTTGGTTGTTTATTTGCTTTACTTTTCAAAGCTGCTATGGTTGTGAAAACCAGTTGTGCAAAATTTTCCAATAAAGTGTTTGGCTTGAATTTTATATTAAGTTTTTACTTCCAGATCTACATACACTCTGATCATTACTTTAAAGCCAGAAACTTGCTTACGTGAACATTAATTCATGCCTTGGTATTTCGATATTGATTTTTCTCTGAATGATTCAGAAGTATCTGCATAACAATGTTAGCTGGGTTTAAATGGTGTAAATGTAAATTCTCCGTATTGTGACACATGTACACAGACCAAACTTATCAAAGACGATGTCAATAAACTGTGAGACCTAATATATCAATCCTAACAATGCAAGGTGTTGGCAACCAGTGACTTTGTATTGAAACCACTTCAAAACATACAAGCAAGGGTAACGGTGCATAAAATAACCATAAAATAGACCCACAGTAAACACAGCGTAGTATCAATATATCAAAATGTCAATTGAAGCCGACAGCTTTCTTTCTTGTTTTTTCTATACCTTTTCAGGACATGAAAAATGACCATAATTTGACCAGTTAGTTATTTAAACATGGCCACTTGAAGGGTCTACTCTATCGCCACATCAATGTCACTACCCTATTGGGGAAACCATAGCAACTAGTCACCAGTACAGGGGAAACACAGAAGAGTTCCACTGATGTTGCCTGGAACTGGTGATGGTAAGCACATTAGACCTAAAGAAGATTTAGCGCAGGTGTCACTTCTGGTACAATCGACACAAATCAGCACAAATAACCCCTTCAATAAAATATTATTTCATTTAATATATGTATTTTGCCTATGCCATCAGTTTATAGGCCTATACAGGTAACGGTGGTTGGTGCTCACTGCTGAAATCTTCTGCCTATCATAAAAATAGATTGATTGATTTATTTATTTGATTGTCATAGCAACTAAGCTGAAACGTTGTTCCGGAAATATACCAGAAGTCATCCATAATATCTAATTTTATTCTTTTTGTATTGTGTTTAATGTCATACTCAACAGTATTTCACTTATATGATGTCTTCATATAAAATTTTAAAACATTAAAAAGTTTTCTCCGAAGTCAACAGAACATCCCTTATATTCACAAGGAGACTCCAACCAGTATGGGTACATCGAACGGGTCTCCGCAGTCCAGTTGATGTTTAACCAATCACAGCCAAGTCCCTCATAAACAAAGAATAGTAATTCATGTTTACTGGAACCATGAATATTAGGTAATTCACTTACAACTAACTGGTGCGGGTGGAACGAAACTAAGAGAGGCTACAATGGAAAAAAAGTTGTACGCAAAAAGGAGGCTTGGAATCCATTTTGCCAAATTGTTGATTGAGGTTATTCAGCCACGGGAGGGAGCCCCTTGCACCAAAGAAGCTTGTTTCACTAGGTGGGGGAATGCGAAGGTGAGTTTACACCAAAATACCAGAGGATTTTTTTGCTAAAGAAAGGATATTCAGCCAACAGCAGTCTACTCTGCCAAAAGAAGGCTGTTTTTCCATACAGGTTGTTTTATAAATTGTAGGGTGTTCTGCAAAGAACTCTCATTGTAAGCTGTTCTTCCAAAGGGACGTCATTCTGCTCAAGAAGATAATTCTCCAAAGGCCAAAAGAAAAGCCAACGAGAGGCTGTTAATGTTATTCCAAAAGAAGGTCATTCAATCACAGAAGGCCATTCTGACAAAAAAATACCATTCTGTCCAAAAAATTCTCATTCTGAAAAAGAAAGGTCTTGACTTTCTATCAAAAGGAGGCTATTCTGTCATGGTAGCCATTCTGCCAAAGGGAGATCATTTTGTCAGAGTGAGCCTATATGCCGAAGTGAAGCATTTCTGTCAAAAGGGAGCTTATTCTGCCCAAAAGAGCTTGGAAGAAATTTATCCTCAAGGCCAAAAGACGAAGGCTTAAAGGAGTTTGAAGAATTTATATAGAAAACTGCTCTTTTTTCAGCAAATGAGAGTGTACTTTAATAAACAGAAACACATGTTACCCGCGCGTTTTTTTTTTTAATTGGTGTTTAACGTCCTACTCGAGTATTTCACTTATATGGCGACTTTGCATTGCGGGTGTATGGTGGAAAAAAATACCTTCCCTTATACATAAGGTCCACAGGGGAGATCGAACCTATTCCGGGTACAGTGAACTGGAATCCAACCCACAGAGCCACGGTTACCCGTTAATACTACAGTACATGTAGGTCAAATTCATTCCACATGCTTTTCCTATATCAAAAGTATAAATGTCAGATGTAGAAACTTAAAGTAACAGACATGACCGGGTAAAACTTACAGGTGTGACTCGGCTTGCAGGGATAAAGCTTCCATGTTTTGTTTCATACAATATTTTTAACTTAGAAACGGCACTACCTCATTATGCGCAGTGGCTAATGGCTTCCAAGACAACTGTAACCACTTATACAGTACATTTCAAACCAGTGTACTATCCAGAACATTTTTCTTGAGTCCTTATTTGATTTTAAGAAAAAAAATTTAAGGACAAGCAAGGGTGTTGATAATGAACAGGCGAAAGATTGTAACTGTTTACAGGCAACTGCTGATTTCTGTTTTAACTTTCTAAGTAGTTTGCAGAGATAAGGACAAATTTGTTTATGAAACTACATTTTTTTAACAAATTATTTGATTTTTGGGGAATTCTGCTGAAAACCCTAACTAAAAATGTGAAATGCAATGGGCTCTGCTAAAACCAATAATGTTCTGAGAGTGCAACTGATAGCATGAATATGCTCCATACTCGAATGTCCTTCACCAGGCGACAGGTAAACTGGTAAACGGCTCTAGTTTCTGTGACTGTTTGTGGAACACTGAAACAGCATGTTAGATGCATATGAACTTTCTGAACTTTTTCTTTAAATATATTTAACGCTTCTTAGCCAACATACAAAGTAAACATTTCAGATGGGACATTAAGATATCAGTTGGTCATTATGTAGTTATATTTAATTAATCATGGTTTTGTTACTAAGAGGCTCAGACGGTCCAATTCAAGAGAATCTAGTCAAGTGACAGAGAGAACTAGATAAAAGACAGCGGCTGCTGGTTGAACATTGAACTGTGTCTGTTGTCAGGATGACATGAAGTTTATATGTTTGATTGGGGTTTTACACCGTACTTAAAGTTATTTCACTCATATGACGGGGTGTCAGCTCAATCGGTGAAGGAAATCACCCTAAACGACGCTGAAATCACACAAGAAGCCGCAATACATTTACAGGACAAAAAAAACAGGACAACACAACAAATCTGCTTCCTGGTGCTCCTTAGCACAGAGAGCACCAGGGCACAGGAGGCTCCCACCCAACCACCCGTGTCAGGATATAGAAAGACCCATACATGCCACAGTAGCAGTAAAATTATATTGACACCTGTCAATTGTAGTAACCTTGATTTCAGATTGATTGATTAATTGTTAGGTTGATTGGTGTTTATAAAATATAAAAACAGAACACTACAACAATTAGGCTTCCTGATGCACCTTAGCTCAAAGAAGACCCACCCAACCACCCGCTGAGAGGTTATAAAATAGTAAGGTTTAAAATATATTTTTTTTTACTTACTTGATTTTGAAAAATAGTGCTAATATTGTGATGGTTTAATCATTTTTCATAATGAAGACAGTTTTAATTAGATGAGCTGTCCCTATGTCAGCCTAGAGAATCATTAGCAGTTTCTACTTCGGGGGATAATTAGATTGCATTCTAGTTAGAGCTTATGATTTGTTTGTTTGTTTCAATGGGGTTTTACGCCATACTTACGGATATTTCACTTTTATGACAGCATGTCATTACCAGCCCAATCCGTGGAGGAAACCACCCTAAACCACACTAGCAACACAAAGACAACACGCTAATTTACAGGACAAAACAATGACACCACAACAAATCTGCTTCCTGGTGCGCCTTAGCACCAGGACACAGGAGGCTCCCACCCAACCACCCGCTAGAGCTTGTGAAAGTCAGACTTTAATAGTATTGGACTTTAAACCCACTGATACGGTTCAAATCCTACTACTGATCGGTTACTTTTTACCACTCATCATTTATAAAACACAAAACTTATCAGAGATAACCTAATATTATTAAACGGCCTAATTTAATGTCGCTTAAATAATTGAATTGGACTTCAGTAAATTTGCCAAACAGTTAACGAAATTCTATACTTTAATATAAAAAAAATTGATTCAGCTATATAAAACATACTAAGGTTCCTATTGTAAACGTTTCCTCTTTAATTCATTCAACTTTTCTGATTGTATTTTTTTTGATTACTTAAAAACTAGGTCACAAGGAAATTAAGGTCATGTTGGAAAAGCAGGTCAGAGTCTTTATTCATGTACAAGTTGTTAGCTGAATGTAGGTCAGCAAGTGTGTTCAACCTTAAGAACAGTTAAGATGAAATAAACTTTTCTTACAACGAAAAGTACTGATAAATTATATACTTGCTCAGTTGCTCAAAGAATAATTAGTAAATATTAGCAGATTTAATCGTAAGCAGGGGATTAGATATTTAATTAAAACCAGGGTTTGTTATGTAGGCCTTCAACATGACGTCATGTCATCTAGGATTATGCATAGGGTCAAAACGGTGTAACGTCATCTAATTCAGGATTAGACATAGGATTAGACAGTCTTTCATCATGGTGTGACATCATCAAATCCAGGATTAGACATGGCTTCGAATAAATGCTTCAGATAATATAAAAAGGACTTGTAGTATGGCAGTTTTGACAATTATTCAGTACATTACGATTAACTTCCCTGACATGCAATATATCAGTTGATCAGCTTCATAGCTTATCTTATGAACATTTCCTATCGTGCATTTTTGGGTGACTGCCTTAGTTGCCATGCGTGATAAAGAATACACTAGTCACCTATTTAACCCAAGCGATCCGATGAAAGGACTTGATTAGAGTACAAAATAGAGATGAAAAGTATCCTCAAGTCTTTCACATCTGACCTATAATCATCTGTTACATGTACCGCACTCACTCCCCAGGGATTAACACACATAAACCTTACACTCACCAGCTGGTGGGCAGGGGGGAGATCCCTATGCCCTGTGGAGGCTTACTTCAGCTAAAGGGCATCAGGAAGCTGAATTGTTCTGGTGTCCTACAAATGTCCTGTGTTGTCTTGTTAAATTGACAAATTAAATTCTCTGGATTTTACACAACATGCACTGCAAGCCATGCTTTATGAGGCTATTGGAAACTTTCAAGTAAAACATTTTAGTTGTTTTATTTTTTGTTCATTTTAGAACTGAAGCTTAAGCAAAGATTATTGAAAATTAAAGTTGTGGCTTAAATCATTTCCTTAAAGAAATGAAAAACACCTGTTATAAAAAACAACAACAACAAAGGTTTTAATACAAACTTTCTTTGCTTGGTTATTTCCAAGCTTTGGTGACTAAATCAAATGTTTAAAATGCAAATTAATGTAACCTATTTTCAGTTGAGGGAAAAAACAGATGAAGACTTGGTTTTATGCCTTACTTAGGGTTATATCACATGTATGATGGCATGCCAGACTAATGGGTGAAGGATTTTGTTTGTTTGATTGGTGTTTAACGTCGTACTCAAGAGTATTTCACCTATATGACGGCTTACTAATCTTAATAATTTGCGTTGCCGGTGTAATGGTGGCAGACCAAGAAGAAACCTTGTAAAAAAACACTCCGCGAACTCCGCAGCCACCGGAAAACTTCCCTTATATACCTAAGGTCCACAGGGGGGATTGAACCTATTCCGGGTACAGTGAAGGGGGTTCCGTAGTCCAACGCTGATGGGTGAAGGAAACAACCCTATTAAATGACACCGACATCATAGGAGAAGTCATGCACAATACCTTTACAGGACAAAAAACAGGACACCACAACAAATGGGCTTCCTGATGCCCCTTAGCTAAGAGAACCAGGGCACAGGAAGCTCCCACCCAATCAACAGGTCCAGAGAATCTTAAGTTTCCTTATATTTTTTATAATTGTTAAATGCTTCCCTACATTTTCTTATTCACTTCACGATGCATGTATTTAATAACTGTTAGACACAGTGTTCTCACCTACATGTAATTTGTCAAATTGAATGAAGATGGATTACTAAGTAAATAACTTGACCTCGTTAACGACAGACTCGTTAAAAAAGACAGCCCATCAGTGAATAGCTTGACAAATTGCTTTTTTTTTTGTCTCTAGAAAATGATATAGTTCAGTCTACATATAATATATGCATGTATAATTAGAAGTGTTTAACGTTGTGAACAGTGCGATTTCTCGGTTTGATTGGTTTGGGTTGAAGCTGTACTGAAGGGTTCTTTACTGATGTCAATCCATGGGTGGCGAGGGGGTATCCTTGGCTTACACAGTCAGCACACAGTGGCAGCACACCAGACAATCTGAATCAAAGGACACATCCCTTTTATCTCAGAAAAAAACGAAAATGCCTTGAACAGGGTGAAATATGACATACACTGAAATTTACGTGGAACACACCCAACACAGATCTGGTAGTGTGATGTCCTGATTAATATGATTTACTACTGTAGTGAAGACCAGACTTGCTTACAGAATAATTAAAATGCACTGAATACCAGAAAATGGTGTTCAAATGGTTGTCCAGTATCAGTTCCATGTGCAAGATTTCTTCAAAGTACAGACTAGTAAGCGGCAAAGATTTTAAGAGATATGCCTTGAATCTTATACGTATTTGTGGAAGGATTGTTTTTCCACGTCGGTCTATCAGACCATAATAGAAATTCAATCAGAGCATATATATGCATGAGCACCCCAAAACATCTCATTATACCTGTACATTGGTGTCAGTTTCTCATCTGTCCACATACATGTAGCTCAAGGATACCTCACAATTTATTACATTGATACTCTTTGGTCCCAGAGCTCAAGGATACCTAAGATTTCATTACATGCATACCCTTTGGTCCCAGAGCTCCAGGATACCTCAGATTTCATTACATGCATACCCTTTGGTCCCAGAGCTCAAGGATACCTCAGATTTCATTACATGCATATCCTTTGGTCCCAGAGCTCAAGGATACCTCAGATTTCATTACATACATGTAGATACCCTTTGGTTCCAGAGCTCGAGGATACCTCAGATTTCATTACATTGATACCCTTTGGTTCCAGAGCTCAAGGATACCTCAGATTTCATAACATGGATACCCTTTGGTTCCAGAGGTCGAGGATACCTCAGATTTCATTACATTGATACCATTTGGTTCCAGAGCTCAAGGATACCTCAGAATGCATAACATTGGAACCCTTTGGTTCCAGAGCTCAAGGATACCTTAGATTTCATTACATTGATACTATTTGGTCCAAGAGCTCAAGGATACCTCAGATTTCATAACATTGGTACCCTTTGGTTCCAGAGCTCAAGGATACCTCAGATTTCATTACATTGATACTATAGTTGGTCCCAGAGCTCAAGGATACCTCAGATTTCATTACATTGACACTCTTTGGTTCCAGAGCTCAAGGATACCTCAGATTTCATTACATTGATTACCCTTTGGTTCCAGAGCTCAAGGATACCTCAGATTTCATTACATTGATACCCTTTGGTCCCAGAGCTCAAGGATACCTCAGATTTCATTACATTGATACCCTTTGGTTCCAGAGCTCAAGGATACCTCAGATTTCATTACATTGATACCATTTGGTTCCAGAGCCCAAGGATACCTCAGATTTCATTACTTTGATACCCTTTGGTTCCAGAGCTCAAGGATACCTCAGATTTCATTACATTGGTACCCTTTTGTCCCAGAGCTCAAGGATACCTCAGATTTGATTCCATTGAAACCCTTTGGTCCCTGAGCTCAAGGATACCACAGATTTCATTACATTGGAACCCTTTGGTCCCAGAGTCCAAGGATACCTCAGATTTCATTACATTGGAACCCTTTGGTCCCAGAACTCAAGGATACCTCAGATTTGATTACATTG
>JAVFBZ010209772.1:0-31954 GCA_032466195.1 Katharina tunicata
GGAGTACATGATGGCGACAATACCTCTAGGCCAATTTTGGCCGAGAGGTAAAAAACCAGTACACAATGATACCTTTTACAAGTAATAAAAGAAAACTGTGAAAACCTGGACACCAAAACAAAAACAGAATGGCCTGCTTTTATAAGACAGTACTTTCCATACAGACATTTTTTCTTCTTAGAAAAAATAACCTTTAACAAAGATTTTTTAAAGTAGGTTATCAACATAAGCTACATGTACAAGCAGTGTAACAATTGAAGACATTGGTAAGTGTGCTTCCCCTTTACTACAGTTATCTCCCCTTGCTCAAAATATTTCCTCCCACTGTGGCATGATCATTCTGGTACTGTACAATCTAATGACCTGATAACTAGCTGTACATGTATGTTTGGTTGTTGTTTCATTAAGAATTTAAATCGTACTTATGCTATTTCATTCATACATGTATGACAGCACGCATACTAACATATTACAGTCCATCGAACTTAAATGAATATTAGTTAGTCTGTGTCAGATAATAAAAAGCCAAATGATCTCTTCAGTGCAACACGGTCTTCAAAAATGTTAATCTTTTTGGGAATATTAACAATTACTGTTCGTAAAAATAAAAAAGGTAATAGTTAGTCTTCATCAGATGAAAAAGCAAAGTCTTTGACAACATCTTCTTGGTCTTCATCATCAGATTCATCTGGGTCTTTACTTTCACTTTCTTTTTCTCCGGTTTCATCAATATCATCTTCAGCATCATCTGGACTTTCATCCTGGTTGTCATCACTATCTTCATCAGCAGAGCCAGCAAGCTGCTCAAGTTCATCGCTGTCAAAATCACTGAATCACCAAAATGAAAGGAGAAATTAGAAACAATTTTGCAAATTAATATCATTGTACCATTCAGTCAGAATTCATCAAGCAAATTGTCACCTGAATTGTAAACATATTGACTGTTTAAAATCAAAAGCCATTATTAAGATTTGAAAAGAACTTTGATTGCTCAAATGCGATTTTGACAAAATGTGAAATCTAGCAAATAGACAAAATTTAAAAAATCATAGTTTGATTCTTAAAAAAAATTTAAATTGATAATTTTACTGGCTGCAGTCTAAGAACATGAAAATACCAGCTCTATCTAGAAAAGTTTACAACTAAAATAATGTCAAAAGCATCAAATGAGCTGTTGCCTTCAAATTTCATCAAAAATATTCAGAAAACTTATTTTAACAAACCTGTACTCTTGACTATCATCAGAATCACCTTCCTCAGACTGTTTTCTCTTTTTCTTTAACGGTTTTGATCTCTCTTCTTTTAGCAGGAATCTGTCAAATGAGATACAAAAAAACATGTCAAATAATCTCATTGAGTGTGTATATCAATTGCTATGAAGATTCCACAGTGGATTCAGTTTAAGTCTGGTATTTACGTTCATCCATAGCCTTGCAGGTTGTAAAAGCCTTAATTTGATGTTTTATTTATTAACTAGTATTTTATTTATGTTTTGTAACAAGCCCACTCTCAGCACATCATGTTTGGCAATATTCTACACAGTCCACCCATAGGGTTATCCAGAGACCCGTCAACCAGTCTTATTGGACGGGTAATATTTAACCTGGACCGGAATAAATAGACAAATTTGGTTGATGTATTAATTGAGGACACATACTGTCAATATCTTGGATGAAGCTTAGAAACTATTTTATTGTATAACGTTTTCCAGACCCTTAATAATGAAATAGTTTATATTGTTCACAAGTGACTACCCTAAATCCTCATCAAATTCTTCCTTTAGGCCATAAGTTTTAAGTAATTTATTGCATTTATTAATGAGAATTTGGAACTAAAACTAATATTTTCCGGTAGCTTCAAGTCTGAACTTCTTAAAAATTTCAACATTGATTTCTCTTCACTTCTAAGTCTTTGCATAACATGTAGTTTAGGGTAGTAACAGTATTTTCGCTTTATTTGGGATAAGACTCTCTTAGGCTGAACAGATCCTGGTTCACAGAACTTTGCAGACTGAGACCCTAAGGGGCTTGATCCCACGACCTTCACCACCAGCAAATTCAGGCAATCTAAACCACCAACTGCCATCACGCCTAAGAGCTATCCCAAACAAAATCTTTAATAATGACCACATTTTAGCGACCTAGACATTGACATAATGATTAAGATTGTTTGTTTGATTGGTGTTTAACGTCATACTCAAAGGTATTTCATTTATATGACGGCGGATTCTCCACATTGCCGAAGTCACCTCGTGTGACTCCCTCATATACCCCAGGTCCTATGGGGGGCTTGAGCCCATGCGGTACATCGAAGGAGGATCTGCAGTTAGACGCACTAACCACTGAGCCATGGCGCGGGCCCCATAATGTTTAAGAAAATGACTGTTTAGTGTCTTTTCGAGCTAAATCTGACAGAAGCTAAGGTAGATGAAAACTCACCTGTTTTCGTCATCAGACTCCTCACTATCAGAATTAAACAGTTCGGAGAATTCCTTCCGGTCATCAGCTGAAGCTTTCGTGGGGGCTGTCTTACGAATGATTTCGGGGAATTTATCAAACTCCATTGACAACTGGAAAATAAAATAAAATGCAATTAAGCAAATAGGTGTTGTTAAAAAAAGTGACCGTAATTTTGTGATAAAAGCTTCTAGTGAGGGCCAGCTACGAAAAGAAAAACCTGCACAATAACTTCATCTGGTTTCGTTGTTGTCGTTTTTTTTATATCTAAAAATTGTTTTAAACACTTCAAAATTAAATGGTGTTATCCACTAGTTTAAAAAATAGAGATGTGTTGTAAGTGAATACATTATGATTCACTTATTTGTTTATTTAATTGGGGTTTTGCGTTGGAGAATGGAAAACATTCAGGTAAACGATTTAAAAATTAAAATAGGTATGAATTTAATTGGTCAAAGCTGGTTATTCCCTGAAGTATACATTACACTGTTTCACTCATTATTCTGTTGGTTGCGATCCACAATAGTATAATATCATTGACAGTAATAATGATCACTAATAATAAATGATTCAAAAGAGGTAATCTCACCCTTTCTTTGCCGGCAATCTCGTGTTGTATCTCCCTGTCTCGGAGTTTACGCCATGTGGCGTAGTATTTACTCAATGGGGTCCCTTCCTCCTTACTCTTTCTCTCCCAGGCATCCTGAGATACAGTAGATAAACAACAATAATGACAAGACAATAATGACAAGACAGTAATTACAAGACAATAATGACCAGACAATAACGACCAGACAATAATGATCAGACAATAATGACAAGACATAATGACAAGACAATCATGACAAAACACAAATGACAAGACCCAAGTTATTCGCTGTGGGTAATTTTGTCAAAAAAACTAAAGAATTACTAACACTATAACTAAGTGACATGGTAGCTATTATGTTATTTTACTCATTGGACATTGGTCAAAACCTGATATTGGGCACAGGACATACAACTGACGTCACAACAAATCAGCTCACAGATGTCCCAAACACGGTTTGTTTGATTAGGATTAAACGCCGCATTTAGGTTATTTTAGTCACATTACAGTGTGCCAGCCAAATGGGTAAAGGCAATCGCCCTCAACAAGGCTGGCATCTGATAAGGATTCCACGGGACAAAGACAAGAGCTTATACAAATCGCCTTCCTGATGCCGCTAAACTAAGAGAACATCAGGGCACGGTGGCTCTCACTTACCACCGCATGGGCAAAAGTAACCACCCTCAATGACACTGGCTATGGACAAGGACTTAACAGGACAAGTGCAGGACTCAGAACCAGATTCTCCTGGTGTCACATTGCTCCGAGAGCACCAGGCCACAGGAAGCTAACTTATGGTCGTTGTTGATAATCAATGATACCAAAGCGTTCGGTAAGTCGTTAGTCATGGTTGACTGAATCTTTATTCGCCGTGGAGGAAAACACAGAGCGATCGATCCCCTGTAGTTCGGCTATTGTTTGATTTATAATCCCATTCCCCCTTTACCCCTTTCACTTTTTGTAAGATTGCATAAGGCTCTAGCAACTTCACTGCCCAACAAAAAAAAGTTGTTGCAGTCAAGGAAATACGGTAACCTACCACAGCATTCTTGTCAGAGAGTTTGAAGTTGGCTGATTTTCGTTTCTGGGTGATCACTTTAGAAGACTCTTCAACTTTCTCCAGAACTTGTTTGATCTGTTTACAATAGTTGGCTATCTTACACTTCTTTAGGAAGTCCTTGATCTGAATTAACACAGAAATAGATCAGATTATTTCCTGGCCGTTCTTTGAGTTTTCATGTTAAATATACCACATAGATTATAATTCACAAGCCCTGGTTAGACATGAAGAAATAAAAATATTTCATTGGGATTTTTTTTACCTTGAATATATGAATAGATGCTTTACATTGATCCCACAAATTTTACTGGATGGCTGGAATTTTACAAGATTTTGATGCTCCTAAAGATTGAGTGACTTGCCAAGTTTACTTAAACTGTTTAATATTAACTGATTGATAGTTTCATTGGGTTTTTTATGTCGTACTTAAAGTTATTTCACTAATATAACGGTGTAAATGGTTAAAGGAACATTCTAGAAACAATGGACGTCTACAGGACTCAAAACAGGGCGCCAAAACCAAATTGGTTTTCTGGTTACCAGTAGGTGAGAGAACACCAAGGCACGGAACGTTCCCGCACTACCTGCCATGACTTATATTAAAGAACAAAATTTAATATGCAGCTGACAAATTCATAAATCAAAAAAAAAGATAACGCCCTAAACAGACTTGACCTCTAACGGCACAAACTTTAAGAAATTTATTGAATGTTTAAGTGTGAATTTGGAACTAAAACTTACATTTTCTGGTAATTTAAAGTCTGAACTTCATGAAAATTTCAAAATAGCATGTCTACACTTCTTACACAAAATGTAGATTTATAAGTTGTAAAGGGGGTTGAATTTGTCGACCATTTAGGGTAGCAAAATGTAACTTCCTTACCTGTAAAATTGCAGGAAGAGCGAGCTCAGGAAATCCCAGGCAGTGAGAATTTGTGTGAAACGTCTCCAACAACAACTCATACAGCTGGTCAATGACTCCATCCTGTAAAACAGGATGACAATTTTAATCATCTTAACTTTTATTATGAGTCGTAACAGTTTGGCAGCGTGACCAGGTGGAATTCATTGCTTTGATGTGCTTACTTGCAATCAGGGTGTATAGCTCTGGTAGTAGGCTAGAAATTCCTACAGTCTACCTCAGTGCCCGGAATCTTATTGCTAGTGCTTTGATAGGCATGGGGTCACTCTCGCCACAACATTTGTAATGATGTCACTCTCATCATTGTATGTTTGTTTGAGTGAAGTTTTAAACCACACTTAAGGCTATTTCACTTATATGACGGCATGCCAGCCCAATGGGTGAAGGAAACCCCCCCTCAGCTACGTTCGCAACATAGAAGGCACACGATACATTTACAGGTGACTTGGGTGGGTGTGTTTTGATCTGTTGGAAACACAAACTTTGTGCAGTAATTGAAATATTTTCTTTGAAAAGCAATTATTTTAAATCCTGAAAAAATAACTTAAACTCATCACTTACTCGAAAAGATTTTTCTACGAGCTGAGACTTGGAAAGTTTCAAAATACAGGCGAAATTGAAAGGCTTGAAACTGATTGACTTGTGCTTTTTGTTGAAATCTGTCTGCTCAAACACCTGTCAAAATAATCAAATTAAATCCATTGAAAAGTACATCAATAGGTAACTGCAGGTACATGTAGATTTACATTATATAATTAAGATAAGATTATGGGGATTAGGCCTTCAATTTTGAGTTTATTTTAATTTAAGGAGAACAATGTCTGGGATTTGAGGCGAAAATAAGTACATCTAAACAAAAGTTGAAAATGTTAGTATGGGGTTTATGTTGTACTTCGTTCATATGACCGCCTCCTCTACAAAATAAAAATGCAAAATCGTGCCAATCTGAAAACAGTTTTTTGTCCAGTCCTCGTGTGGTCTCGAAGATAGAAATAAAATGATATCTTTTTGAAACATTTACGAGCTGATGAAAAATACAAGACAAGAATTTGATGGATTTCAACTTCTTAGTATTTCCAAGCAATGTATACAATCAACTAGCAAATGACAACTTAATCCACTAATACTAGCATTCTATTTTGACTGAATTGTTTTGTAATTTTAGATCATAAATTCAATACACTTTGTTACTTTTACTTCTTCACTTGTACACATATTGCATGACCTTGACCTGATTGATCACTGTTATTGATAATGGTACCAGCATCTGTACAGCAAAGTCACTTGAAAAATAAACAATTTGAGATCCATTCAATTCTTGTCTTTCATAAATAAGATTATTGAATTACATTTGGTATTGTAAGCTATTGATTCTTATTATATAATATACACAAATTATTTTAAATCAAAATGATAGTGAAATAAAAATAGAAACACAATTGTCAGATTTGTTTGAATTCTTTAGCATAAATCAGGGGAGGTAATTCATGCATGCCAGCACTGAAAAGAAAATGAAGATTTAATTCCCCTTAGTTTAAATCAATCATTTCTGAACACCATATTGTGGACCTATCCTTGAAAGATGAAACAATATAATCAATACCACATTCAACAATAGGAACCAAAATAAAAGTATGAAAACATGACAAATAAATAGAACGAAATTTTGGGGCCAAAATCCAACCAGAGCGAGGCAAAATATGCAATTTTCTTGATTCTACATTACACGCACAGGCCTATATAAAAAAAATAACTTATTATTATTATTCTTAGTGACATTGTTGTAGTCAGGTGTGACATATATTTCTTCACTGCACAGTAATTAGATTCTAGTTAGACAACTGACTCTAAATTAAAAAACTCCCAACAACTAGTTAACATGTAACTTAAATGTCAATTTGAAATACCTTTTCCTTTGAAGTAGACACACAGTGGTATCTAGGATTGTATGTTTATCGCTCATTAAATATTCATGAAATCAATTTTACCAACTTTATTGGGCGACAAAGACGACATTGTTATGTCAGTTGTATTACTCCTTAATTAAGCTTTAATGGCTTTTCTGTGTTATATCTAACACCTTCAAGTTTATTAGATAGCGGTTTTCGATGTTTCTGTGTTAAGTTTGACGACTGTATACTATACAAAACAAAAGGATATTCTGTTCAACACAGACACATTTGTTTCCCAGCAATGTAGGGTGTTTCTGTATATCTTGGAAAATCAGAATTTATTCATAGATTTTTATTTATTAATGATTGTTTGTTTGTTTAGCATAAAAGCCCACTTTATACAATCCTGATTGATGTTGACAATGGTTTAAAGGAATTGTTTAGAAAAGCAATGTCATATTTTATTTCTGAAATGTTAAAGTAACTCATTTTTTAAGTAACAACTCTTAGTTGATTGGGGTTTATGGCGTATTTAAGGTTATTTCACTTATATGATGGTGTGCCAGCCCTATCGGCGAAGGGGAAAAAAAAAAAATAAAAATCGACAATACAGTACGAAAAAAACCCACAACAAATCATCTTCCAGATGCCCCTTAGCCCAGAGAGCACCCCTCGAAGCAACATTTAGACCTCAAGTCTATTTACCTCTTCACTTAGAGAAACAGACATAACTAAATCATACAGCAAAGATATTCAAAGCTGGTCTCAATAGCACTGGCCATGGTACACTGACCTCTGACCTAGAGTAGGAATCATGTCTGAGCAATAAGGGAGGGTTATTGCCCACCCAGGTCAAAAGTCATGTACTCTTAAAGATGACCCTGTGAATTAATTAAAGTTTACAACAACCTAAAACAGGGGGGTGGGGGTTGGGGGGATAAGACTACTGCTGGATTATCTCTGGTCAAGTATTAAAGTACCAGCAAATATTATTATAAGCTTTACCACCTGCATGGTGTTAAATCTACTTAGTATCCTATTATCCGAATTTTACACCTGTAATCAGCAACAGGTGAGAATTATTATGCAATAGTTATGTACCTGACAGATTATTATAGATCTGATACCTTTAATCAGCTCTGTGAAACCTAAGTCATTAAATACATAAGCTGACCATAATTCTCCTAATCATTTGAGATGAGTTATTTTGACATCATGCATACACAAAATAAATTTAAAAATTAAAACAAATCAGTGATTACGGAAATGAGAATATCCTTTTTCTATATGGACTTTTCCAACAAACATTAGGGACGTAACCTCAGCTTAGTTTTTGGGGAATAGCACCTGGTAAGTGTCAATAATAATCCACCTTACAAATGTCCTACTGTTATATCTTTCTAATCCCATTTGGCAAAACAATAACATTTACCTTTATCATTAAACAAACAATAACATTTACCTATGTACATATATCTTTATGATTATCAGACCAGGAGAGCTTTTCACACATTATCATCAGTAATCATGACATTAATAGGCCTGTTTATGTTTTAATCCTCTACAGATAAACAAATATGACCTACAGACCTACAGGTAAGCAACCCAATCAGCACAGGTAAATCTTCTGCTGATAACTTTAACAAATTTGTAATTTTATAATTTCTGTCTTAAATATCGTGTGATCTCCAGTCAGTAAATTTATGGTTGAAGGTGGTTAGATTGATTGATTGACTGGGTTTTACGACATACTTTAGATTAAAGATGGTTTAAATAAATCAAAATCTACACATGAAATGAACTATTCATCATTCGTTGGTGTTGTTAACATATTTTATTACAGCTTGAGGGAGAATGCAACCAAACACAGCTCTGCTCAAATCCAATTTCTGACTACAATTTTTGAAACTAATTTATGAACCCAAGTTAGTCAAGTAAAGTTTATGAACTTTTCAAAACTTCCTTAGACAAAATTAAATATTTGGTGACACATTTATAATTTGGTTGTCCCGCTCTGCTCAACCAACCGTAATTATTTTTTGTTTACAGTCCAGTAGACCCCCTCCCTAGTCCTTCAAGTTGGTTTAATTTGGTGGATTTAATTCTAATATCAAATATCAGCCTCTGTACTTTATCCCATGGTTTTGCACTTCCCAACCACCATAAATTCATCTCAAGTTCAAATGTAGACCCCCTCCTTTAGTTTTTTTTATATCCTTTTGTCACCTTTTATGTGACATTTACTTCATGATTTTTTCTGCACCATTAGTTTACCTCAAGTACACCCCCCTGGCCCCCTCCCCTTCCCAAGTGTACTTGTATAGTCTAAACTTGACCCCTCATAGTAATACACCCTCCACAATGGCAGAATTAGCTAAAGATTTAATCTAAGGTTTCTCCACACTGTTTGGAGGTCAAAGGTAAGGATGCAGAGGTCAGGGGTCACTATGTCATGGCTGTCACAGACTTCCCCAAAATATTTGTCTTGGTGGCCAGGCATTGATTCCCCTAGTCTAGTGACCTTGTCTGCAAAATGGCACACTGACCTCTCCTTAACTCCTAAACTCTTACATTGCACAGTAGCCATTGTTACACATCCCAGGCCCTTTTAAGTCTGTTACTTTAGGCAAAGTATTGCGTTGTTTGTGTTTTGTATGCCATAGCTCTTTAAAAAAATAATGTTTCTTTGTTTGATAAGGCTTTTCTTCGCTGTTCTTGAGATTATTTCACTAATATGACGGTCAGTGACAGCCAGCCCAATGGTGAAGGAAACCAGGCTAATTAACACTGCTCACACAGAAGACTACTTACTGTAGGCCTATATTTACCGGAGTTAAAACAGGACACCAAAACAAATTGACTTCCTGATGCCCCTTTATAGCTCAGAGAGCACCAGGGTACAGGAAGCTCCCACTAAACAAAATTATCTTTGACAGCAAATATTCAAAAAGTGAAAATTTCTAAGTAATATTTTGTAAAGCCGACTAGATTTGATAACGTCAAACTTATGGGTTTTTCAGATTAATGATCACGCACTTTGCATGCTGGTATATAGTTGAAATCAAAAAGAAACCTTGCAACAACAACAACAAAAAACATCTTGCAAGCTCAAAAAACACCCCAAAACTTCCCTGATCTTAATCCTCAACAAATTGAACCTCTAAGGGCACATACTTTAAGTAATTTATTGAATGTTTACGTGTCAATTTGGAACTAAAACTTACATTTTCTGGTAATTTAAAATCTGAACTTCATAAAAATTTCAAAATTGTATGTCTACACTTCTTACTCTTTGCAAAAAATGTAGTTTTATAAGTTGTAAAGGGGGTCGTATTTGGCGATCATTTAGGGTAAGTTCGATAAGATAACGAGAAACTACAACGGTCCAGTGAATTGGACTCAGCAGACCGATGATCAACCAACTAAGCTACAAGGTTTCAAACTGTCAAGAAAAATTTTCAATAAAGTGTAAAATAATTTTTCATCCAAAAATTTTCCAGAATACTTTAAAGATTTACCTATTGTGATAGTAATCTATGGTATTTAGTTCTGTAGGCACAGACAGGAAGTTAAGAATTCTGGGTAATATGTGGAGAATCTGACAGACAGTCTTGTAATCTACAATGCTTACAGGACACTTTCATTATAATAGCAATTAACAACAATGTAACAGTTGATTGATTGGTGTTTTTGAATTGAATATTTTTGTTATATGTTTACAGGAGCGAGAACCGATGGCGGAATAAAGCTCCAAGGAGATTGTTCTATCCCATGCTATTTTGTTAGGTTAGTGTTTCACACCATGTTGAAGTGTATTTCCCTTATATGACGACAACATATCTTAACAGTAAAAAGGATTGATTCAATGATTTATTGATTGTGTGTTTTTAGGGGTATTTCATTCATATGACGGTGTGCCAGCCCAATCAGTGAAGGAAACCACCGTTATGACGCTGGCAACACAGAAAACATCACAAAACATTTACAGAACATTTACAAAACAGGACACCAAAACAAATCAGCTTCATGATACCCCATAGCATAGAAAGCTCGACGGCACAGGAGGCTCCCACCCAAATGAATCGGACTAGAAAAAAAGGCATATAATCTATAATGTGTACTTTCATTATAAAAGCATCAACAATGTTACAATTGATTGATTGTTATTTCTAACTGTGTTCAAGCGCACTTATTTGGCAGAAATTTATTCCAATAGTATTAAAAGGCATACGAAATGAGGAAAGACAACGCTCGA
Source organism: Katharina tunicata (assembly GCA_032466195.1). Taxonomy (NCBI): domain Eukaryota; kingdom Metazoa; phylum Mollusca; class Polyplacophora; order Chitonida; family Mopaliidae; genus Katharina; species Katharina tunicata. The sequence continues at coordinate 11,175 of JAVFBZ010209772.1, forward strand.
ACGTAAGCTCGAAACATGCTGCCCTAAGCTGGCAGTTACGAGGAAATCCTAAAAATAAACACAATTCTCGGAAAAGGAAGTAAATTTAGGTCACGCCATTTCAGTCAATCAACAAAATTAACAAGATAGATAATACCTTGAAAGTCACTTTGCTATTTCAATACACTTTACATATACCAGACTCTCCATTGAGTTTTCTAGGAAATCTCACCTGATAATTTCTTCCATTAGTTATCTATTTTTATCTATATGTAAAGTGAAATATCAGGATTTCCTTTATTGATAAATAGATGAACGTGATATTTCACTGCCGTTAATTGAATAAAACACTTTGTTATTACATTCATTTGCCTTCGTTTCCATTTAAGGTATCACATTATACACATTTTATTTCAACACGCAACACTGACAGCTCCTATATCCTGCTAAAGCTGGATTGGTGTAGAATTTTTTGAGAAAAATAAATAAATCGGGAAATGCCCGCAAGTTCTCTTAAAGAGAAATAATCAAGAGATCATTACACCGTATAGTTCCAATACCGCAATATAGATCTTGAGCATGTCGGAAATGATAACTCATTGAACGCTCCATGTCTTGTTGGATTTCACTTCAACCACTCACTTCTAAAAAAAGTGTGTTATTCAAACTTTACATGGCAATATCTTCTATTTCCTGTTGAGTTGTGATTTATTGGTTGAGAGATTGTTTTATAATGCTCTGTTCACGAGTAGTTCACTTACAGGACTGTGATATATCCCAACAGTAGACAGAAACTCTCACACAACCAAATAATATGAAGTCACTAGAAGTCAGTTAAAGTATTAGTTTCTGTTGTGGAACATTCTGGTTGTGCCAGAAGTCCATTAACTATCGGCCTAATGGGTATCTGGTTGTACTGATATCACACTGAATGGGCCAGCTTCTTTTGGGAAGGGAACCACACAAGTTTTTGCTTACCCTAAATGCTCAACAAATTCGACCCCATTTACCACTTATAAAACTACACTTTATGCAAAGGTTAAGAAGTGTAGAAACACACTGTTGAAGATTTTAAGAAGTTCATACTTTAAGCTACAAGAAAATGTATGTTTTAGTTCCGATCTCACATTTATACCTTCGATAAATGACTTGAAACATATGTCCATGGAGGTCAAATTTGTTGAGCATTTAGGGTATTTGTGTAACCAAGTACAATTGCTGTCTAAGTCACTTGATATAAGTTAACAACACAAATCCTGGTTTCCAAAGTTTCAAGTTTTATTTCTAAGCTAAATACTTTTGATCCCTACTATTCTAAACCCTAGTACTGACCCTCTATGTAGTTAACTATAATGTTCCTCTGAATTCTCTTCTCTATCTCTCTCTAGCTCCCAGAATGACACTAACTGCCCACTAGTCATTAAATTGTTATTTAAATAGAGAGAGGGCAGACCTCAGAGAAAGCATTAAAGAACAACCATAATTTTACCAGCTTAGCTCAGAATTTGTGTTTCTAATCTACATTTAACGAACATTTACTCAACCTTAAAAACTACTAACAATGATGAAATGGTACTTCTTATTAGCTAATATCATACTTAACCATAATGCTTAAGAGTTGCATTAACAAATAAAAGTAAATTATACATTCAATTTATATCGCTTTCCCGCCAAAATTCCTGGGAAATCAAAATCATTTATTGAGTAAAAAGTAATATTTAATAAAATCAAATGCATCTATATAACATGCATGGTGTGAATCTAAATGCAACTATATTACATTAGCGTAATCTATTATTACATTTTCTGTTTTTGTTTTTCATTAATACCATTGTTTTGTTTTGTTTTGTTTTGTTTGTTGTGTTTTTTCTTTTCTAATCTTGTTTTGTTTCCTCATCAATATTTTGTGGAGGGTGACCAATGAAAACCAAACATGATCGATTGTCATCACGAGCATCAAAACCAGACCAATCAAAATAATGACAGGAAAACAGTACGCCATAAGAAATTGGCTTCCTGATGCCCGTTAATGAGCACGAGGGCACACGAGTGACAAGTTCCTACATAAGCTTTGTATTCAAAATAAGACTATACAACACATTTTTTTATTTAAAAAATTATCATATCAAACATTAACATGATAATCGAACCGGAAATGTTCCTAGTTATCATTTTATTTGAATAAATCTGGTCACCTTGCACTGGTGGCACCCACAAGTGATTCAGACAGGTGATGGCAGATTCGCTCAGTACATTTTTTATCTGCAAGGATATTTTATAGTATGACAGTTACTTTTATTGTCGTTCTTATTGAGAAGATTTACAAAACAACATATAATATTATAACAACTGAACAGAAAGATATGAGAGTTACTGTGGCTTGCTGATTAACATCAATTGTAACCATTATTGTAATATTTTTTCTTTGACCAATCTAAAAAAATAAGGAAAACCTAAGTGCTTCTACTTTATCTCTGGTGGGGAATTTGGGGTAACCTCCACTATGCTTTCAACGGGGGCAAACCTCTTGTGGTGACCTGTTATTCTGAAGCTCTGTAGACAAGATCGGATTCATCAAGATTGCTATGCTAGATGCATGTTGCTGATAGTGAAGGCCATAACAGAAACAATTGTCATCAGATTATTCTAATTCTAACAGGGTTAAGATGATTATTTCTAATCAAACAGTGTAACTGATCAAATCAGATCCAATCACCTAATACATACGTCAGAGACTTGGTTAATCAACCATGATTAATAAGTCAATTAACCCTTGGAACCCTTCAGGGTCACCTTGTGACAATATTCCACCGATCTAAGCTCCCCTTTGGATTTAGGTTTTTTCTCCAAAATGAAATAATGACAAATTTTAATCAAAAAATAGGGTTTGCTCATATTTTATTTCAAACTGAACAAACCTTGACATCAAAAGCAAACAAATAGGTGTTATGGTTGACAGACTCTTGCCTCCAACATCTACATGTAAATGGATTGCCCCCTAGTGGTCATGTCCAAAGTTAGAGCATCCAAGGGGAATAATTTACATCCCTAAAGGTTCATTGAGATATCTTATAAACATTAAACATGTTAAATAGCCAGATAAATTTCTGAGATCACTGAAATTACACATCAAGGCATAAAAGGCCAAAACAAAAGCGTAGTGATAACATTATAGCTAGAACCAGGGATCTTGAAAGATGATTCAAATGCATCAATAAAGAAAAATTTGACATAAAACCAACTGTTTTGGCCAAAATATATAGAAATTGAACACCCTCTTTGGAATCCTAACAATGGGGGTATCAAATCCATGCCTCCTGGCTCTCAGTGAGCCTAAAAACCCATCAGACAACTTTATTACTCAGGGGGGGCATACATGTATGAACCTTGTGTTAGATTGTGTGACTGATTGCCTTCACTTCAAAACCCCGCCCCTTGACAACAAAGAGGATTGATGGTTTGTTACTTGAGCCACACCCCTAGCAACCAGTTTGATTGATAGGTTGTTATTGAAACCAAACCCCTTGCCAACCAGTCTGATTGATAGATAGATTGTTACTAAAGCAACTCCCCTTAACTCCCCAGCCTGAGGGGACCTTCACAAAGTCAAATGGAGGTCACTGGGTGAAGTCAATCAATCACTATGTCAGTTGTACTCCACTCTGTCTGGTTAGACCACTTATTGACAAGGAGGCCATTCATTGGCATTTTAAACTCTTTATCTTAAACATATTTTGAGTGTTAAGTTGAGGGGGACTACATTTCTGCACATTTCAGGCTGAAGTAAAACCCCAAAAATTGTCAAATAAAATTCTCCTTATAGATATTGCTTTAGGCGTTCGTAAGTGGATAGCAATATTGCTTAACAGAGAACCAAGTACTTGCACATACCTTTGCAGAACATTTTATGGAGAAAAAAAAATCAATTGCCCTGCAAAATTTTCCACAAAAGATATCCTTTAGATGCAGTTAAAATGTATCTGGAAGAACCAAATTTAAGAAACTGTTGTGTAACATTTCTGATTTTTTTGTAATTCACGCTGTGCTGTCAAGTTCCTTAGATATTGCTTAAATTTCTCTGAAAGGAACCAAATTAATAAAAATTCACGTAACATTTTTGCTTTTTTAAGAGGAATTCAATCTGTGCTGTCAAATATCCCATTAAAAAAAAAGTATATCACTGTAATAGAACATGTTGGGAAAACCCTTAATTGTACAAGGTTCTGGCTAATGAAAAAGAAGACATACATATATAGTTTGATCCTGATAGATTGAATAGATTAGAGTCAATTCACAAGTAACGAAGACTTCGAGGACAAATGTTTTGTTTTCATTTCAAATTTCTCAAAATATTTCTGTTTTTTTGCAGGTAGCATTTGAACATTGATACCAACATTTTCATTTCTTCACAATATTTGTGCTGCTACTTTAAAAAAAACAAACTTTTTTTATTATATAATGGTGCCATATGTGATATCACTGCGCAAGAACCAGCATTTTAATGGGCTTATAAGACCTGTTGTCGGTACTTTAAAATAACAGGGTCCATAAATCAAGGAAATAAATCAATTTAATTCAAATGTTTATCCTGTCTACTCTGTTTCCTCCTTTAACTCATTTAAATGGGTTATAATAAAGCTACTTCCATGCATTACGACCAAATATGGAAACAAAACACATGGAGATGAAAGTAAGGGTTAATAGTTATACCATCCAAAAGATCTAGGTAACTGGGTCACTATACACCCAAGGGTAAAGGAGTACCCAGATAAAGCGGAATGTAATACCCACATTTGATTCTGACATGCAGATTAATATGTACAGAATATATGCGGAGACATGATGACATTGGTTGCAAATTCTCACTAGAATTTCAAATAGCCAGTCAAAGACAACCACTAATTCATAAAGTGAACATAAATTAATATTTCTAAATCTATGGGCCATCCCAGGCTAACTGCAGTTGCATTCTGATTCAAGTATGCTGTAATGAATAAAAACGATGTAGGAACATTAAACACTAAAAGTTAAATTACATTGCAAAGTTACCAACTTATAACATACATGTTGTCAGAGGCTTCAACACAGCATATAGTCCACTGTTTACAGTTAGAAGCTTCATCATTGGTTGGATATTTCAAAGAGTATCTATCATATTGGATATTTTAATCAAAATCATTCAAAACATTTTCCTTGGGTTTATATAAAATCTGACCACTTTAACTTTGAAGTAAAAAGCAAAATAAACAATAAATAAAAACAAAGCTGATTGTAGCCGCACATGGATCGGGTTTAAAATAAGTACAATCCTTTTTTTTTTTTTTTTTACCTTTATAAAATTGACATGGCACTGGGCCACCATGTGTCCTAAGGGTTAAACCAAAGCCCACATAAATGTACAATTAAATACCCTGAATCACCTAAAAGTTTGACCATGAAGTTAATACTTTGGAAGCTGTTTTAAGGGCTTTAAAATAATGTCTGGGAGCCAAACAACAATTTAACAGTTAAAGGATAATTGGGATTTTACAATAAACTTAAATTTGTTTGTTTACATGTTATAATACTTCCACAACTTTCAAAAAGGTGAGTATTATACATGGTCGAAATTATAGGTGATTTACAGTATACAATCTTGATTCTTATTTGATGAAAAGAAAAGACAGTGTGAACAATAGTGATAGAGCCGATGCAAGAATTCTGTGCTCTTATTTGTCTACAACGTAATCCATATATTACAATAAAAGCAGTACTCAATAACTATGTGTAATTTTTTTCACTTAAGAGATTTTAACTTGTCCAATGGAGAGATTTTTAATTCTGTTTAGAAAAATTCAACTATCTGAGATATCTTACGTATTAAAAATGCCTATTTCAAATCTCTCAAAGAGTTGAAGAAAATGGAAATTAAGCATTGACAAAAGATGGAGTGCAGATTATGTGTCCGTATCGCCCTGCACAATGGGGGCATTATACAATTATTTAGCATTGCACAGTTTTGTGTCAACATCTTCATGTAAAGAGATATTCTTAAATTCTTTGAGGGGAAATTTAGAAGTTGGACATACTAAGTAAAAAGACATATGTCTGTATAGTTATTTTTGTGCCACGTTTCGCAGTTGATGCTAACATCATTTTGCAAGTGATGAATGATATATTAACTTAACTTCATATACAAATTTTAAATGATACCGGAAAAGGTAAACGGTGAATGTTGGTTTATGATCCCAAGGGCCTACGCAGACCTCCTATAAGCCCAGCATGCAATCCTCCGCTGATAAAGTTCTGTAGCTACCAAGACTTTTGTCTAAAAATCACGGTTATATACATTTGTATGTTAAGCAGCAATTGACCAAGCGCCGGCACGGCCCGTGAAGGAACAATTAAGAAAATGGCCGAAGCCTATTGTTTTAATATTCCACAGGCAGTTTAATATAACTGGGGATGGTGGAAACATATTTTTATATATTCGTCTCAATATTACAAATATATCGAGAGTTCTTATAATGTTTCTATACAATTTCTGTTTGATTTTCTACAGAAACATCCGACCCAATGCGTTTATGTCATATGTTCTTGATACAATGTTAAAAATACAGATAATAAATGGCGATAAATTTATTTTTATGAAAATTACAAATGCAACTGCATATCATAAAGTGCAGGAGACTGTATATTATAAATTGAATGCATGACACTGCACGTTATGAGGCTTTTAATGCTACAAGCGTATTGCCCAGATGCCTGTTGCATTATGGGTAATGTTTTTACTATCTACAACAGATGCTCATCGTAAAATCCATAAGTCTCGCTGCAGATGCACTGGCATGCTCTACTTCTGCATGGTGCATTAGCACGCAAATATATTCAGGCTGTTCTTAATGGAATTGGTTTGGAGCTCTCCTATTGGGCGACATCTTGCAATCTCTGACCAGCACGTGCAAACCGGAAACAATGGCACAAACGGCAGCGCACACAGTTGTCATTGATTTTTTTATGGTCTCTACTAAAAATCCTTTTCAGACAACATGCTGTTGAATGGAAAGCCAACGCGGTCTGATTCAAAGGAAAACCATTGATGGGAATTTTCCATTGAACAAGTGTCTCCATTAATGAAAAAAAAATGCATGTGTGGGCTTGAAATAGACGCACCATGTGTTTCATTCAAAGACGCTTCAATCAAAAACCTATACACTGAAATATCAAATTATTTCCATATTGCAATAACACGAAAATCTATAAAACAATATTTTGAAGATGAAATTTTTGTTTGAAGAACCTTGAATAGATATAAAATTTATGATTGCTTGGTTGATTGGTGTTTAACGCCGTGCTCAGGGGTATTTTCACAGCAGAATATTCCAACAGAAGACACTCTAACACCCAAAAATGTCAAGTCATCACAGGTGTTAGCTTTGTTAGAAATATAATGTTCCTCCAGTACTAAAGTAAGACAGAATGAATGTTAGTTCATAACCTACTTGTACTTACTTTGCCGGAGGACCTAAAACTAAACGAACTAAATCAGAATTTTATGGTATCTAAAGTTTTAATTACTCAATATTATCAAGAGCTAAGACAGAAAATTTTGTATTCTTTTATCATACAGAGAGCGTGGATTTTAAAATATTTATAATAGTATTTAATAATATTAAAGAATCTAATACATTATATTTTTAACACAATGACCATTAAGTATGTTACATGTACCATATTGTCAGCGCATGAAAGAAGTCTTTAGTAATAAGGTTTAAAAGGATTTAATCTGTATGATGTTGATCCTCCATTACCGTAGGTCTTTGATAGAAGTGATAAATGACATTTTGTTATTGCTTGAAGGAGCTTTAGAACAGAAACAAAAAGGTTGTTGTTAGTTTTCTGTTTTTGATTTTTTTTTTGGGGGGGGGGGGTCGGTCAAAGGGGTTTAATACTTTAAAAAAGATCTATCAATGCTTTGCCAAGTTGTTTCATTATCTTAAATTTTCAGACAATAATGAAAAGAAAAATGATTAAGAGATTGACAAACTGTATAGTCCATGTATGTTTGGTGATTAATGATGTCTTAGCAAACACCTGTGTTCCCATAGCTACCTAATTAATCCCCCTCCCCACCCACAAAAAAAACCCTCTGAAATACTTGAGCCTTTGAGAACTCAAGTGATACTGAATGCCAAGCTGTAGTTCAAGTATCTACATGTACCTATCACCAATTCACTGTTATCTGTCATAATCCATGCTTAACAGCACCAATAAAACATTCAACCATATGTCTGGGACATAAAGTTAACATTTCAAGTCTAAAAATGAACTTTAAAATCTGATACTATAACTTGATAAGCGACACATTTTTCCCGGGTTTTTCTCTCTATCTAATATCATAAAGAAGAAAATATGCGCATTAATGGCAGTGGTTAATGTTAGTTTTTAATTTTTAAAAAGATGAAAGGGTAATAATATGAAACTCAATATGCAAAGTTCGAATCATTGCACATAGTTTAAATCAGGTTTAAATTAACACCGTGACAAAGAAGCTATTTTGTGACATGACAACAACAACAATAGTTTGATTGGTTTGAATTGGTAGGTTGATTGTAGTTTTACACTGTAAAGGTTGGGTTTTTTTTGTTGGGGGGGGGACCAGACCAGCCAGTAAGTAATGGAATTAAACCACAGGTAGAAATGAGAAGTACTTGATGACATTAGCATAGTTAGACAAACCATTTATAGACTGACTATCTCCTACCAGTACTACCCCAGGGCAGTACAAATGATAGGAGACAGACAATGGGGTCTTTGTGTTCATGAATGGATGGCTTCTGCTTTAGGGCAGACATTATAAATACCTAAGTTATTTGAACACAAAAATGACCTTAAAAAAGCCTCCTGTTAAAAAGAGAAAGAAAAAAAAGTATTATAAAACTTTGCATAATTAAATAAAAAAAAAAACTAAAAAATCTACAAGGATGTTTCTTGTCCTGTCTACAAGAAAAACCTGAACTGGACAAAGTAGGATAATTCATTTATGGTAAATACAACACACCTATAACAGCAATTCCAAGAGCTACAATGGCAAAATTAATACAATGTATGAGCTACAGATTTTTTTTAAAATTAGCCCTGGCCTCAATGTGACAAGAACTTAAAGCTGAACCAAAATGGCCTGGCTCTGATCCTCGTCAGAAATATAGAAAAATAATGAAAATAAAAGGTAATAGCAGCAATTACTTTAATTGTTAAGAACTTTTATACTATTTCATAGAAAGAGACTAATTTAAATGGAAATGCCACCCTGACACAAATTGTGGTTAAGACTGACTTTAGAATCTGATAAGAAAAAATCTCAATGAACCACAAGACATTAGCAAACTAAGCATGCAATTAAAAAGATAAGATCATTAAAGATGGCACTATGGGTAGCCAGGGGCTCTAGAAGGTTACGTAAAAGAAATTTTAAACTAATTTTATTAATAATAAATATGCAATATTTAAGGTACAAGTACACTTCAACTCCAACGTTCTCTGTGGAGATGTGTTTTACTCGCTAGTTGACAACCACCCTTAGGAGCCTCGAGGTTAAATGTTCAATGTGTTATATCCCTAGGGGGTTCGTAAGGGGAGGTCCCACTTGTCAGGGAAACATGAATGAACACTTTGAGAGAAAACAGTGTATTTTTTTATACACGCATATTAAACATTTACGAGAAATAAACACACAAAAAACATTAAAACATATCAAACCCTAAAAAAAAACAAGGTAGTTATAAGAACAGTCTAGGGATAAAAAAAACAAGCCAAATTAATTATAGTATTTTAAATTAAGAAAAAAAAAGGTGTTATCTTTATCAGAAAAAAAAATTGTTGGTTCTGTACATCTAAAAACAGAAGCAGACGGTAACACAAATGTGAGGTGACATAATTGTAAAAGATGGTGCGCGCACTGTTATTTATGTGAAAATGAACAAGTTTTCTCCATTATATAAATGAAACGTGAAAATAACCAACAAAACAAGTTGTCCTTCAATTACTGCTTCTATGTTTATAGCTCTCTAGTTATGAACATGTATGTTTAGACTTTTTCTTCATATGTTTCATTTATGAATTAATTTAAGGTAATTTGAGTTTTTTTCTTCTTTTTGGCTGTTACCATCTTTAACAGTCACTAAGGGCAATATATCACCATTTTCAAGTTTTTACCATTATTTTCATTAGTTTTGAAGAACACTTTGAAAGTACAAATGTAAGTGGAGGCAACTGCGCAATCTGAAGCCACTGAGTACCGTAGAGCGATCGTACACGTTTGGGACCAAAGATCTTCAGCATACAAGGTTTGTTTGATTGTGATTTTAGGCCGTACTTAAGGCTATTTCACTCATATGGCGGTGTGCCAGCCCGATAGGTAAAAGAAACAACCCTAAATGTCAATGGCTAGACACAAGACACCACAGAACGTTTACTGGACGAAAAGGAGGACACCCCAACAAATGGGCTTCCTGATGCCCCTTACCTCTGAGGCCACCATATGCAAGTCTCACTCTACCTACCGCCCACTGAGCGCAAGGTAACCATGCAGTTGTCACAAGTATTAGTGTGGTTGCTGTAAAAAAGTTTGTTCAAATATGCTTAGAAGGACTCCGTTTAATAATTCCATTGATGCAGCCAAGCACAGATTTAGACCATGAGACCTTCAGCAGACGGTACCCCTCCCCCCTTTTTTTAATTTTACCAGTACTTGAGTATTTACTGTATGTACATGTAGGTCACACAGTAGGTCCACCATGCCCTTTATGTGACTCACTTCCTTTCCAGTCTATACTACATTTTTTACTTCTATTCCCACCCATCCCATGTGAGGAATTTCTCCAAGCCATTCACAAAACTATACAAGGTCTCTCCATGTGTGACTTTCCCAAGTAAAAGTAAATATGCTAGTGATCATTTCTTTTTCTGTCTCTTTATTTAAATCATAGGATGTTTTAATAAAAAAACGTTTAACAAAAATCTCTGACTTAAGTCATACATGTTCACTTATGTCATTTCAATGCCATGCGAAATGTAATATGCCTACTATGTGAGTCAACTTTCTTCTCAGCCATTCAAAATAGGCCCTAGTCTACTTAATTATTATACATGTAAGGCAATGGTACTATGGGGAAAACTTATCAATTAAGATATTTTACGCTGCTGGAAATTTTTATAGGCAAATCTTAAAATAAGATTTTGTTTTTTTAAAGCACAATTAAGGAGCATTAGGAGGATGACAGACAATTCATACTTTAATTTTACTTACCAGTAATTGTCAAATTAACATTTTTGCAATATATTTATTTTGTTTTGTTTACTTTTTTTAAGTCACATGCATCTTACTTTGTCCAAGTAGTATTATTCAAATATTTCTTGTTAAACATTCAATAGTCAGGGGATCTACATCTATAGACTATAGGTAACACAGAGTTCAGCAGTCAACAAAACCAAAGCATTCTATTGGTTGATGGAATCATCTTGTTCTGCATACTAATTTGGGGGTTACCCTTTCCTGTTTTTTTTATTTCTTGTTGTAAGAACTGAACATTCAAGGGCTGTTTGGCATGAATGAATAAATTAAATTGACATACATATAAATAAGTAAGTAAATAAATTTATCCTAGAACACAAAATCCGCTTCTGTTGAATTTTGGCAATTGAAAAGAGATTGAAACAAACTAATTTACATACATGTATTCTTAATGTTTCTGACGCATTAAATTAGAAAATTTGTTAGAATGTTCCAAATAGTTTTGAATAAAGTGTCCTGCAGAAGCTGAGGGTCTCGGAAAAATGGTGTTTAATTTATTCAGATCCATTTTTGCAAGGTGCTAGGACATTTTTGTTGAAACATCTGTGACATAACCTTTTCATAGCAGTTAATAATTGGAAAAAAGATAAGAGAGCAGATAACATCTTCCCTGTTATCTTTTTTGCTGAGTGTATGATACCTTTTATCGTCAATATTCTATCAGGAAATGAGTATAACCAAAACATTTGAACACATTATTGATATCTAAAAGACTGTTAAGTTGAAAATTGATCGAAAAATATTTTGCTATTAGTCACAACATTTTATAGGCAAACAAAAAGATACCAAACAAGACATGCATAAGATAATGCACTTTAAAACAATGACCTTGACCTTTATGCTTACCAGTCATGCAAATTTATAAATAGCAGCCTATTTTACTATTACGAGCCAGCCATTATCAATAATTATCAGAGAGTGACTGTCCGTTTTTAACGACCATCCTGGTACATTTATCCCTTGAAGCAACAATTCAGGTTTAGCGGACATTGACATTTGAGGAAATCTGATATCTGCATGTATTCTATAAAATCATAAAATTTGTTAATGTCATACATCGTCAGAACAAGTCATTACTGACTATTTTATCTTTGTAAAAATCTATTTAAAAAAAAGCATAATTGCCTCCACGTTTCTACTAAATATCCCTTTATGGAGAGCCCTTCTACTAAAGGGGGGACATTGACATTGTTAGATGTCTCATTTTAGTCCAAACGCTTTTATGTACATGTATTTCTAGCCTTGCAGTCAATTCTTGATTTGATTCATTAGTGTTTAACGCCATCCGTAACGTTATTCGACTCAAATGGGTGAAAAGAAACCACCCAAAACCAAGCTGGCAACACAGAAGAAAGACCCTGCAATACATTTACTAGAAACAAATATGACACCAAAACAAATCAGCTTCCTGATGCACATTAGCTCAGGTAATCAGAGTGGCTCAGACCTTTTCTTCTGAAAAATATATACTGAAATTGTTATTATGTCGGACAGCAAAGCAAAACTCCAGCCGGAAAAAATAAAAATATTGACAATGTAGGCCTAGTGTTCAAACGACCTTGACCTTAAACTGGCACTGTTTCAAGAATAGCATATTTATTAATGGACTTCAATACAGAATAAAAGAACACTGGAAGTATTTCTGTAACAGGACTGATTAAATTTGGTGCCTGGTAATTAAGGTGTGATTAAAAATACCAACCGAGTTCTAAATCTGGCGGACATTCGATATAGGGCGAATATTGATTCCTGATAAAGGAGTTGTTTTAAAAGAGGTATTTCCTGAAGACTGTCATGGATTCATCTTGTATGTATGTGTGTGATTTTTGTTAAATAGTTCAAATAAAACTGCTTAGTACTTCTCTGCTGGGCTAATACCATTTGAGTTAAAAATCTATCTATTTACGCTATATAAATAGAAATTGTAAACACCAGCTAAGAGCGACTCATAACAATTCAAGGCCATAACACAACGGCTCATCAAGGGGTTGACTTCTCATCTCTCTGTGTATGGTTTTATGGCCATTTTGTTAAGGACGGTATAGTACTGTATATTCCTTCTGTCAGTATCCAACAACTTGGATAATAATTATATTGCAAATTCTGGTATGTAGGCCTACTCTCATGATGGCTGAAGAGATTGCCTAAAGTTGACTCAATATTTACACTTTCTTTGATCTTATTCCACATGGAGTTGATCTGTGGACAAGTATCGTAAAAGAACATAATTATTGTTTAAGCGGCATTTAGAAGCTGGGTACATAACAAAAACATAACGACTGAGATGGATTTTTAACTTCTGGGTATATTGGTATAATATACCCAGAAGTTGAAAATCCATCTCAGTCGTCATGTTTTTGTAACATAATTATTGGTGGATTTCACAAAAGTGAAATATCCTTGAGCAAACCGCTGAACACCATCAAATTAATCTTCCACTCAACATCAATCAGTCAGTCAGTCAGACTATACTTGGAGTATGACAAATGGACTCGACAGTGTCATAATTAATTTTGTGTCCTGTAAATTTAATTTTGTCACTGATGTTCCGTAGCAGTATATGTCATTGAAAACAATCATAAGCATTTGTTAAGATTACTCTACCTTGCTCTAAATAGGGCAAGGTTAGCTCATTGGTTGAGTTGGCTGGAGTCCTGGCTGATCCACTTCCTTCATTTTCTTGCAGTGAAAATCCTGCTAAAGTTTAGTGATATTAAACATCTGTGTGTGGGAGGTAGACAAGGACTTAGCTATTGTTACTATAGCGATCAGGCGGCCATTATTATTTCAGTAAAGGTCAGACAAATGGGTTTCTCTCCCAACAAGTCTCTGCATCCATTTTGGTAATTTCTCAAGAGCACTTACAGTTTACTTAATGTTTGGCGTCTCACTGCAGGTTATTTCACTTAATTGAGGAGGTTGCACATGTCTAGCAAAACTAGACAAAAAAAAACTATATTTATTAATATGTTTTATTGGAGTTATACATCATACTTAAGAGAATTTCACCTAAATGATGACTTTGTGTTGATGATGTCTGGTGGAAAACCGTGAAAAAACCTTGTATAAACAACCCCACGACTCCGCAGCCATATATTATATACCTAAGGTCCACAGGGGAAATCAAACCTATTCCGGGTACAGTGAATGGGACTCAACACCCAACAACTGAACCACAGCGCGGCCCTAAAGAAAACTTTAAATTTATTGTTACAGAAATTGTTTGAGTAGGGGATGTACACTGTGATAAATGTTATTTATTACACACAAAGATGTATGACTGGGTACCATTCCAATAGGCAGAAGGAAATCACCACTGACCTTACTGGAAACAAACAAGACACCACAGGACATTCGCAGGACACAAGACTATAGGAAGTCAACAAGGGTCAATAAATAATTTAAAATGAAACAGTTTCAAACCACAGTGCTTTTAGTTTAAAGAAATCAATATCAAACACATTATTGTCTTATCAATTTCCAAGAAAACATCTGTCTTTCTTTGTTTGTTTAGGAAACAGCTCCTTTGATTGGCGAAAGTTCGAGAAATAATGCATTAAGTACATTTTGATTGGTCGAAATAAAGGTTAGCTAAACAAATACACCTTGAGTTCTGAAATTTCTAGGGCAGTGTGTCTCCTGTCTGCCTGGGAGTTATTTTAAGATGAGGCTCAAGCCAGTGCATTCTGGGAAGGGCAGAGGTAATGACACCTAAGAGTGTGTTCAAATATTGACAAAAGCCATAACAGAGAAAAGATCGGTGAGATCCAAGTGGGAAGAAATGAAATTTCCTGGGAATGACCTTAAATCAGATTAATTGTGTGGGTGATTTCGGATCAATTCATGGCCTCACTAAGTGGCTAACGTTTTTGAGTCCCACGTTTCGGTAGTAAGGAGCAATGGGTGGTGAATACGGCTGGCTACCTTATGCCAGGTGACCTTAAATGCTTGGATAACAATAGCTGATGAAAACAATAAACACCGGTTTCTTTAACACACATTCGCTGAGAAGGCTTAAGCTGCATGTTAGCAGTCTTTTAATATCTCCCCGCCCCCCTTCCTCAGTAACAATGACAACCTACACCAGTCCAAAGAGTTAACCCTTTGTCTGTGGAGTTCAGAGTTGACCCAGTGTAGCCATATTTGTACAATACTTCCCCCCTCCTGGGGTGAACAGACACCCTTTGGGGATTTTCCTACTGACACACTGACCATCAACTGTCTCCTTGACCCCTAACACTTAAGGCTACCCACCCCCTCCCACTTTTAGCTCACTCCATGTGTATCCTCCTTTGTTTCTCCCACTAAGCATTTAAATCTTATTGAGCTGAATGTCATCCAAGGAGATTTTTTAATATTCATACTACATTCCAAAATATACATCACGTAATATTCACATTACATTCCCAATGTCAACCAAGTAGATGTGCGAAACAATACATTTTATATATTCATAATACATGCCTTAAATTCAGAATACATTCTCTAATATTCACAATACATGTTCATTCCCTTATATTCACAATACATACTCAAATATCAACAAATTACAATACATTCATTACTGTCACTAAAATTCACAATACATTACCTAATATTTGCATAACATTCCATAATAGTCATAATACATTCAAGAATACATCAACTAAAATTCATTTTTCTTAGTCAAAACTGAAATTCAAGATGTTAAGTGATTGCAAACTACATCACAATTAGGAAATAAAGAAACCCATGAGTCTTCCATAATCAACAAATCATCTTGAAGCACATTTTAGTCCAATTGGTACTGTTTACAGCAGCTGACATTTCTCTGCTCACTTCTATCTGATTAATTTGCTCTACATCAAAGTTTCAGTGAGAAAAGTCTTTACTGAATACTTGAATAACAAATGCGTCAAGGGGCATCAGGAAGCTGACATGCCTATGATTTCATCTATTGAATCCTGTAGGCTACTTGTCCAGTGCCATTTTACTTGCCTATTTCTAGTGTTTGTGACGGTGGTGTTTTTGAGGGTGGTGTTTTTGAGGGTGGTGTATTTGAGGGTGGTGTGTTTGAGGGTGGTGTGTTTGAGGGTGGTGTTTTTGAGGGTGGTGTTTTTGAGGGTGGTGTTTTGGAGGGTGGTGTTTTGGAGGGTGGTGTTTTTTTAGGGTGGTGTTTTTTTTAGGGTGGTGTGTTTGAGGGTGGTGTGTTTGAGGGTGGTGTTTTTGAGGGTGGTGTTTTTGAGGGTGGTGTATTTGAGGGTGGTGTATTTGAGGGTGGTGTTTTTGAGGGTGGTGTATTTGAGGGTGGTGTATTTGAGGGTGGTGTTTTTGAGGGTGGTGTGTTTGAGGGTGGTGTTTTTGAGGGTGGTGTTTTTGAGGGTGGTATTTTTGAGGGTGGTGTTTTTAAGGGTGGTGTTTTTAAGGGTGGTGTTTTTGAGGGTGGTGTTTTTGAGGGTGGTGTTTGTGAGGGTGGTGTCATTCACCCATTGAGTTGGCACGTCCTCATATGAGCGAAGTAACCTTCAGTATGGTGTACAGGGTGGTGTCAATCTTTTGTGGTATCGCAAGATCTATTTGTTTATGTTATACTAAAGGTTATCTCACTCATATGGCTGTGTGTCATCCTGCCCAATAGGGGACAGAAAACATCCTCGATGACACGAGAAGAAGATGAAACTTCATACCAATGTCTGAACCTTCGAACCTAATGTACCTTACAAAGGCTGGGCGATACACCTATAACTCATACATTTCAGGTGATTTAGCCCTCCATTGGACAAAAACTTCACAGAGTGGGGTTGGTTCAGTGTAAGAAAGAGAGAACATCATCAGGTTTTTTAAAACAGATAATACCACCAAAATGGAAGCGTGAAATTAACTAATAACTGAAAAAAGACCCTGAATATTGAAGGGAGACCAGACATCCCAGTTTCCCAGAAAAAGGCCTAACCCCTGACTGTATCTGCCTCGGAGGTCTCCTAGTTTTGTCATACTTCAGGACCCAAGGTTGATCTGATGGCAGCCATGATGTCCACAATGTTCAACAATGGCTTCTGTTCAATATTAAAGAAATAAAATTGCTGTTTACACGAAAAGCTATACGGTATACTGATTAGGATTAACCAAAGTTTATTATAGTTCCAATACTGTGGTACAAATAAAATAACATACCATGAAATGATTGTAGTATTAAGCTAATTAAGAATATATTGATAGTAAAACAAAAATTGCATGTCCTAATTTTTCATGTCAGAAATCTGGTCACCTCTCGCTGAATATATCAGAAACCAGATTAAGTAAAACTTGAGTATACCAGAAAGTTGAATACTCTGGAAACCTATAATTACCTGAGTATAAACATCACAAAACATATTTCATTTTATATACCAGATACTTGAGAGTAAAGGAAACTTGAGTACACCAGCAACCTAAATACACAAAGAAACCTGAGTATAGTGACCGCCTTTTTTTGTTTGATTTCTATTTCTTTTATCTGTTTAAAAACATTGTTCAGGCAAACAGTCTCAAAATGGGCTACTTTTTGCAGTTTTTGTGACAGACTGTATAATTGTGGACTCCAGTTTCACTGACTGTGAAATCAGATACAGTTTAAGAATTATTCCATGGCGGTTTTCTTTAACCTACAACAGAGAAGATGTAACTCGAGAAGGAAAATGCGTACGGTTATGTCATTGACTGTTTTGCTTCAAGCATATTAAGTTTCTAATCCAAAAATTTGTTTGGGTCACAGTAGCAGGCTAACACAAATGGGCCCAAATTTTTACAATCCACAATGATAGATTGGAAGAATGCATCTTCAGAATGTTTCAATTTGTGTTCAATCACAACACACACTCTTCAAAAAACATTTTTGTCCCAGACATTTCCACAAAAATAAGTAATTGGGACATTTACTGTAAACTCCTCAAAGGGAAATAACCCATGTAAGATCAAGGTCATTGACAGATATAGGTCACAGGAATGTTTAAGGTACAAAGTCCAAGATGGAAAGTAGGTCACGAGACAACATGATAAATGGCTTTTTGTGCAACATGTGGGAATAGGCAGGAACATTATATACTGTTTTTAATGGGAAAGGATGATCAAAAGAATATACAGTTCATACTGACTGTTTATTCGTCCGTCTGTGAGAAGAATAACTGAAAAAGTCAACTTTTCATCTCAAATATAATGCACACTTCTTAAACAGCAAAGCTCAAGGTCACACTGAGAAAGTTTTAAACACTAGCACCATTCTAGAGGTGCACCAACCCTGCTTCTGCTAGCCGTTTGATTGGTTGGTTTACTGTAATGTGTCATGTGAGGCAAACTTCATGCACTTAAAAAAAACATCAATTTCACTCAGTCGAAGTAACTTGTCCTCACCACATAAAAGGTGAGAACTATGGGTGAAAACATTGCCATAATCTGATTGGGGTTTATGCAGTACTTCAGGTTATTTCACTCATCTATTGTGAGCATTAATCACCCACCGTATATGCCTATCCAATATCTTCAACCGGCCTAGTACTAGATTCCTGAGCCAGTTTTTGGCAAAAAATTGGTATAAAAAAAAAAGAAGACTGATCTATAAGAAGCTTCCTTCTTACTTATAACATTGTCGAGTGGGTTTTTTTTAAACCAGGTATTGTAATTTCCTCTTTAGTTCCAATTTTTAAACTAAAGATTGTCCAGTTGGGAGGTATCATGACCTCCAGTTAAACTTTTAGATAAATATATCAAGCCTTAATTTACCAAACCCCAGAAATTGAATTTCTTGAAAAATGTAAAATGAGTATGTCGCTTTAATAAACTGGCAACTTGAGATTCATAAATAACAGATCCCAGCCAATTAAACTAAAACATCCAAGGGGCAAATCTTACAATTTTCCCCCTTGATTTGAAGGTCAAGTCCATTGGTAAATGTTATGCCTCCGACAGGCTTAAGCATAATATATTACAGCTCCAAATCCAAAAAAAGATTACTTGACCAAATTATAGTGATTTAATATTTAAGCATTTAATTTTCTGCTGATAAAGAAAGATTCTGCATGAACATGGTTTGAAAATGTTTAGTCACAATGAATTATGTAGCGTTCTTTAGAGTCACCTAACCCTCATTGAATTTTGTCACCTTTTATGAAGAAGAAAGCATAGCTGTGAACATCCAAAAAGCCAAGCAGAACCCTGTCATGCGGAGCTAATTATAGTAGAATTAGGTCATGATTTGCATACAGCTTGGAGCAAGAAGACCTCAATGTAGGTCACTGTGTCGCTCAGCTGGCACCGTGCCAGAGGGAGAGGAATACTTTAACTGTCACAGATTGAAAAATGGTGGCAGCTAAACTAACCAACTGCATTCCAAAACTGACATTTAAGGAAAGACCTATCAGGGACTATACTTGTAACTGAATATAAAAATAAATAAATACAGCTAAGATATATTTTTTTATAAAATTAATAAACTCTTTCATAGTTTACCAATTTTGTATTAAAATTTATAAAGTTAGCCTCTTTAATCATTCAAGATAATAAACTGAATGCAGTCTAGAACACTTCTTAAGTGTAAAGCATTTTAAGCATGAAACTCATCTAAAGTGTGTTTTTGTGAAACTATATACATGCTTATCTTGTTGTTTTTCTCAGAGTTGTGACTTTGGTCAAATGTACCCTAAATGCTCGACAAATTCGATAAATACTTATAACTACTTATAAAACCACATCTTATGCAAAGGGTAAGAAGTGTAGACATGCAATTTTGAAATTATAATGACGTTCAGACTTTAAATAACCAGAAAATGTAAGCTTTAGTTCCAAATTCACACTTAAACATTCAATAAATTACTAACAGTTTGTGCCCTTAGAGGTCGAATTTGTTGAGGATTTAGGGTATGTCAAATTATTCAGTTGGAATTTTGTTGTATAGTAATACATATACCTTGTTCCACCCCAAAATTGACTGTTTCCATGGTTATCATCTCACTCTTCAAAGTCAATAAATACTGCTTATATACCGGCATGTTTACTGTATTGGACTTACAGTTTAATTTAAGTATTTCAAGGTTTTTAATTCCACACTGACATGGCTAGCAGCATAAAATGATGACATATTAAATCATATGTTTTCAAAGTTTTCAAGGAAAACATATCAAAACCCAGCCTGACAAGAAAGAAATCCACTTCGGATTACAGAGATGGAAGGAAAAACATATTCTAGTTGACAAAGATAAAGCCATACCAACAGACTGTTTGTTTGCTTGGAGTTTTACTGGGTACCTCATCCTCTAGCAGTTTCTGTCACTTATCACTGGACAGTGGAGATCAATTTCCATCATGTACCACAAGACATTTACAGAGCTAAAAAGCCGGACACCACAGCAAATCTACTTCCTGTCGTCCCTTGGTTCAGGGAGCACCAGGACACCACAGCAAATCTACTTCCTGTTGCCCCTTGGTTCAGGGAGCACCAGGACACCACAGCAAATCT